>JAYKQN010000005.1:12997500-13162500 GCA_036785175.1 Eupleurogrammus muticus
CGAAGCTGACAAGTTTGAGGAAAATATTGAGGTAAAACATCCAAAATAGAGAAGTGCTTTTATAGTAAGCCCAGTATCATTGATTATCTGGCATTTTACCACTGGACAGATCTGCAAGCCATCGCCAGGAATAAACAACACGCAGTGTTTATCCATTCACTTCATTCTGTTACAAACTCACTTGCACAATTATCCTAATTTTAGCCAGAGATGAGATGAAAATAATACTCTTGATTATAAGGGACACACTCTTTTTACAGGAATAAAAACATTACTATTACATTTTTAAAAACCTAACTTGGTATAAAAACAGGATTGGCCTAACAGTCGTACCTTTTGAGTATGTGATCGGTGATGTTTTTTTGTATTTGCATGACATCAAAGTAACTTAACTGAAGTGTTGACTGCAGCCAGTGTTGATGCTTCTTTTAAATCCCTTCAGAAAGATGTGCTGACGGCACAAATAATGTTAGCCCCTGTTTTCATCTTCCCAACTATTCACAATTATGCCAAGTTGTGTTGCTGGCTGTGCCTCCAGAGAAGCAAACACTTATGGCACACGTCTCGAGCAACACTCCTCCACATGTAAATCTGCCAAAAACTAGCCTGCACATAGGGAGATTTTAAGATTTTGTTAAAATTTTACTACTTGGTAGATTTTTAAAATTATTTGTTATGTAGTAAAATACCTCTTCTCTTTATGTACAGGTGGACTGTCCAAGAAACCTGGCCAAGTCTGTGACTGTGGAGTGAACCGCACCATTCACCATCTAACAACAAACGCCTGAGGGACACACACCCAGACAGCGAGGGAGCGTCTGTGTACAGACAGTACAATGTCATGTTCATGTGTCCTGTGCCGTGGCTCTTTTTAATGCAATCTTTTACCCAACAGTTGTGTATCTTACTGTTGCATATTATCTCTCTGATTGTCGATTTTTCTCGGAAACCGTTGACGTCGTCGTCATGTTATTGCTAGAGAAGTTGTTCTGTCCGTGGTGGCAAGGCGTGGGCTGGTATTGACACATCTTCATCTCTCTATCTGTCTGTGAATCCGTAGTTACTGACGTGTTTCTTGTTTCTGTGCTCAACACTAGTGTGCAAGGCATCCATGTTTACTTGAGCTGATTAGTCTCACTGGGAGCTGGTGACCGATGTTAGCTTTTAAAGACCATACTGGCTCTTGTTTTTTTTAGTGCAATGATTTGTAGTTTAGTTAGGGTATTTTTCTTTGGCAGCTAATCATTTGAAGTGTCAACTTAAACCATTCCAAGCCACAGGTCTCCACTCTGTAATTGGAGCACAGTTGGATTTGCTTTTAAATACACACCAACTACTGCGGTAGCAGCATCGTAAGTGTGTGGTCTACACCGAGGCTTGTGAATACACTTGTGTAAAAGTGTATTGAGCTTGTTAACAATGTAGCTGACACACCGTTCAGATTGCAAACCCTTCTACTGAGCTATCCACGCCGAGTGCAAGGCTCTGTTTTCGCTACCATACTCTGCTTTGATCATTTCCATAAATCCTACTGTTACTGTAAAGCTTTTTGTGTACAGTGCAGTTTGAGTCTTCTGTTAATCTCTGTTGCCTAAAGGCTCAAGCACAAAACCTTACTGCTGCATTCTGGTCTCCAGGTTACATTTAAACTATAAACTGAAGTAAATCAAGTGAGATGAAGTCAATTAACTGAAGTAGAAGTTGCATCCAGCCTGCGGCCTGCCACCAGTGACTACTGCAATCAAATTATTGGGACCATTTGTAGCTAGTGTTTCTTTAGTTTTTGTTTTTTTTAAAGGAAGTTAATTTTATATTATTGAGTTTACTCTTTGATTTAAAATGTGAATGTTACCGTCATTTGAAATGTCCTGTCAAACCAAAAAGTCTTTACAACGGCGTTGGCAGTAAACCAAAATGCATATTTTCATCCTGTTGTTTTGTAGCCATACAGGTACTGGTGCTGTAGATTGTCTTATGAAGATGTTTATCTAGATAGACAAATCCCAGCCTTGCATTTCTGTGATCATTTTTTTCCCCCCAAACGCTGAGGAAAGAGTGATGTCCACATATGCAGTTGTGTAGTGAAGAAATAGGAGCTGCTTGTTCATTTTAATAGCCCCCCCTTCACATATTTTAGTTTAAAATAGATTTATCTTGCTTTTGCAATAACGCCTTAACTTCAAGTTCCCGCTCCCCTCCCCTTCCCGACATTGAGCTTTTCCTTCGGTGTGAAAGGCTTTGAAAACTGGACAATGTCACAGATACTTGTGTAACCCACATGAATGAGCAGACTTATTTCTTGATTGGAGGCAACTGCACTGAATCTAAGCAACAGCTGTTGGTTTACTGAGGGAGTGGGGCACTATTTATTAGTGGAAAGTGATGCAATAAAGTGTTGAGTACTTTTCTTTAAGTGTCTGAGCATTTGATAAGGTACATCAGTTCAGGATATAATTTTTTTGTCACAGTCCACCACAACACAGGCAAATATTTCACATTACTTTATTTAAATAAGACAGTACAAATTCATTTGGGGCAATCATAAAAGTTTACAAACAATGTCAATACATTTATGTTTTATATAAAAAGAGTTCATGTGTAGGGGACATTCAGGAGTGATGACAGATCCCAAACGATACCAAGTACCTGTGTGGAGTAAAGTGTCAGGGTCTGTAATGTGGACAGAGGAAGAGTGACGCAGCCACATAAAGTCACAATGGCAGACACCATAGATGTCATGTTACTGCACAGAGGCAGCAGGGCTGACGGCGCCAAGCGGATGACAGTCACGCAGATGGACAGAGCGCATCGGCCAAGCACAGGAACAGTGTCCGTGAGCCTCTGGACTGATGAAGGCCAGGTGGAGCATCCCCGCCGTCCGCATCCATCCGACTCGTCAGGAGCAGGGAGCACGGCCGCCAGCGTCAGCCTGAGGAACGCGTTCAGCCTCAGCATGGTCGATAGGTAAAAGGCCAAGCCGTGCGTGAAAGCGAGAGCGGTTTTCAGAAGGATTTCATTGCACTGACTAAGCATGACGACGGCTTCAAGCGCGGCTGCGGAGTAATGACGGAAGGCAGACGTTGCTCTCAGCAAATAGAGTCTCCATCTTCTGACCACAGGAAACGTTTTATCTAGCACACGCAGCATCTTCTGCAGCACAGCCTTCACCTGCCTCTATGAAGCAGCCCATCACACCAGCTTTATGTTGCCTGGGTGTGATTGAGTAACTATTCCCAGCTGTTGCTGCCACGGAGCTTAATGAGTCCAGCTACGTGGCTTCAGCGTAGTTTTGCAACTTATTCTAAGAGTTTCTCTTTTTTCTGAGCAGCAGCAGGGAACAACATCAACCATGGCCCCAGTGAGGACGAGTAGCGGCTGAATAAGTGGTAAATATTTGACATTCAGACGCAGGTAAGCATGTGTGACTTCTATTTGAGATATAATTATAAATTAACTCCTCTGATCAGATTTTTGATTTTCAAATCTACCAATGAAAACAGTGAATGTTGGTGTAACACTAATCTGGCTTCCCTTAATAATTAAACATTGCCTTATACAGATTATATTTGATTCAGGGAGATATACTGCAGTTTACTTTTATTATGGGACTTGAGAAGTGTGCAAAATACGCATTTATTATGATGCAACCGTTTTAGATGTATATGTTAGACATCTGTGCGATAATTTGTTAGACAATGTGGAAACAGAAGCTGGGAAACGTGTTGGGACATCTTGCATTTGTCTGACATGGAAAATTCAACAAGTCAAGTGTGTGTTTAACCGACAAGCGAAAACATGAAGGCACGACCTGAGTCTCTTCCTGCGTGTTTTTAGACATTCAGAAGTCATGGCTTGTTGTTCCAGGCTGTCCTGTCCACTGTCCCCAAATTATGTCATGAACAATGTGCACCAGCACGCCTTTCCTGCAGCCTGTCCTTATTTCCTGAGGATTAGATGGTGTCTAATATTTTCCAAGATAGCTCACTCCATTCGTGCGTGTGACATAATGCAACATATGAACATCTGGAATTAGTTAGCCATGCTCTGCATACTCTTTTCTCTTTCTTTTTTTTTTTTTTTTTTTTTTTTCCATCTCCGGGAGTTAGCGAGGTGCACGTTGCTTTCTGCAGAGAGTCGCTCTCCACTGCCTGAACCCAATGATCCCAGTGGCAAAATTACTTGTATTATGCTGTTTATATGTCCAAAAATAATGCAAACCAAGTGTTCCTAGTGAATCACTGATCACCAGAGGTCGACTCGAGAGTAGGAAAAATGAATAAACAAAGGGAGTTAAGTCAAACTAAAGTTTTTTATCTAATCACCTTCTATTGCGGCAAGTCATTTACTAAGATTAAAGATCTAAAAACTCAAATTGCTGATCACAGAAGCACAATTAGATGTAAAAACATGAATTATCCAGTGGCAGCACATTTGTGAAATTTATTTCCTTCTCTAAGATATATTGGTATTTGAAGCTATTGCTCCTCCCAAGAGGAGGTGAACTTGGATGGTTTTCTTTCCAGGAGGAAACAGTATTGGATCCACTGTCTAAGAACCCTGTCACCTCAAAGACTGAATATAGACTGTGATCTGAAGTTTTTCTTCCCTGTAGCGTACCTCTATCTATTGGATATTTGGATTAGGTTTATGTTGACATGAGCCCTGAGGTTTGATTTATTCTGTCTATATCCATTAGAAATCTATTCAAAGGACTGTTTTTGTAATCTTTGAATGTATTTAGCCATAGAAAATGTAAACTTTAAATCTCTCTATGTGGTATTAGCCAAAATGGTGCTTCATAATGGTCACTTTGTTTGAAGTGATTTGATTCACTGAAGGCCGCTTTTTTATCACCCTAATGATGGACTATGATTGTCTAACCACCATCAGATGTGTTACTAAGGTGTGGCCGACATAACATACCAGTGCCTCTGTCCTACTATTGTGTTGATTTTGCAGAAGACCTGCAGGATGAAATGTAAGTGGTTATCAAAGTGGGGTCTGGGGACCCGCAGGAGTCCTTGAGAGGGCAATGCATGGGGTCACCAGAAAAAAACCCATCCATATATAACATAATGGAAGAAAATAAATCTCAGTCAAATTCTACTAGATCCACTGATCTAAATAAAAGATAATTGCACATTATAAGGGGAGGTTGTGGCCCAGAGGTAGCTGGAGGATATCTGGTTCGATTCCAGCTCTGCCAGGCTGCATGTTGATGTATCCTTAGAAATGGCGCTTTTGGTGCAGACGTGTCTGAATGATTAGCTCCGTGTGATGAGCAGGTGGCACCTTGCATGGCAGCCTCCGGCATCAGAATATAAATGTGTGCACATAGGCCCCCCCCTCACTCTGGGTTTAAACACCCGGGTTCTTGCATTAGTCTGAGAACTGAAGAAGTTTTTGGGTGAGAGGTAGACTGACATGTGAATGTGTGTAGATTGGTAAAAGAACCGAGTAGTCGACTAGATGGCTGTTGTATTTGAAATA
This sequence comes from Eupleurogrammus muticus, assembly GCA_036785175.1. Lineage (NCBI taxonomy): Eukaryota > Metazoa > Chordata > Actinopteri > Scombriformes > Trichiuridae > Eupleurogrammus > Eupleurogrammus muticus. The sequence continues at coordinate 13,002,991 of JAYKQN010000005.1, forward strand.
AACACACAAAAAGGAATTTATACTAAATTATTTAATTGTTTACTTCCATTTTGAATGAAACAGACATTCTGTAGGTATCTACATGCTGCATTAGTGGAGAGCTACATACAATCTTGTCAGCTTTTTCGGGACATTTAAATATAAGATTCAGACCATTTGTCCATTTGCCTCTGATCAGCTTCAACTCAATTAAAGCCTTTTTTTTGTTTTAAAGCATCAAAGTTCTTGAATATTCCAAAATCAGAGGAAGTGAAAAAATATTGTGAAAATAAAAAAAAAAAGGATATTTCTTAATGAAACTGACAAACCCAGTATTGGCGATGACCAATGTGCTGTCACAAATACATATAGTAGACTATAAAGTCTCTTTTTCTTTCAACACACACACACATACAGACACATACATACATATCTATACACACATGGTTATATAAAAATGATTATTTACATTAAACCCAACCTCTATTAAGGACCATGGGCAGATAAGTGACACAATGTGCAAAGCGTTTCCCTGATTCTGACATATTTTTGTCCACATCTTGATAGACAGAGCATATACGACTACAGAAGCAGTGATTACAGTCTCGGCTAATTTAGTTTCCCAATTCACTGTTTACTCTGATGTGCACAAAAAAATAGGCCAGCTGTGACTCACATTAGGCTGGTTTGACACCACGTAGAAGTCCAAAAAGTTGCGAGGACATGAAGTCAGACAATGTTGTTTCACATATGATGCAAATATAGTTTCAATAGACACTTCCGCTATGTGTGTTTGCAGGCACTGACTTTTTCCCCAACCTCAAAATTAAATTTCAGACAACGTAGTCTACAATTCAGCAATTATAATATGATTAAACAATAAGAGAAAATTACAGATAAAGTATTTATATAAAAAAATGTAGAAAAATTATTGCATGCAGTTGCTCAACATTCAGGAATACGAAAAAAAAACACAAAAAATGGGGATTTTTCAGATTCCACTGTATCAAGTCTGTATGTGTAACTATGCAATACGAGTCGTTTGCCTCTCATCAGCCTGAGGCTCTGAGGACCACTGAGGCCCGACGTTTTCCACCCGGCCTGCGTGACTCGATTTATTGGGACTGTCTGTGTAATTCAAGCATCAGAGCGATTGCACCCTTTGGGCTAGATGTGTACAAAATCCACTGTAGACAAATAGCTGAAAACAAAAGCCTCTCGCCGCTCCACCTGGCGGGGGCAGGGGGGCCGCGGCTCGCCGGAGCGTGACACTTGCGTGAACAATCAAAGATGTGCTGATTGCTGGTGGGACTCTCGTTTCCTTCTCTCTCTTTTTCCTTTTCGTTTTTTTGTTTTTTCAAACCCGTGTGTCTCTCCCTCATACAGCCGAGGGGGCCCTACAGGCCAGGGCGCGGTGGGGGGCGGGCGGGCGGCGGGGCTCGACCTTGGGGAGGTCCCTGCGGGAGGGGGGGTAGGGAGCCGGTCGGGGAGGCCGAGGGCGGCGGGGTGGGGGGCAGCGCCGGCGGCGGGGCCGGTATGTACAGCGTGGACGGAGGGAGGGCCCGGTTGGGGGGAGGGGTGTAAGGCGGGGGGGTGATGGGAGGGGACGGGGTGGCGGGGGTGGCGGGAGGCGTCGAAGGCAGCAGCGGGCAGGTGGAGGAAGATGGCGACGACGGCGGGCTGTTGGGGGTCGGCGGCAGCGTGCCCTGTGGCGGCGGGGGGCTCCTGGCGGGGGGGCAGTAGATGGGGGACGGGTGGCGGTTGTAGTGCGAGTAGTGAGGAGGCGGAGACTTCAGGCGGGTGAAGTTCATGCATTTGCCCTGAAAATGTGCAAGAAGAGCAGATTTCACAAGAAAGGCGAGACACTGAATGACTGCATGAACTAAGACGCATCCTCTGCTTCATGATGAAACTCTTAAAAGGTCATCGGCTACGAATCCCAGCTGCTGGATTCAAGATGTCCACGACTTCACTGTGAAGTCTCTACTCAGTGTTTGTGCAATACAGGCTTCAAGTTCCAAGTTATGTCACGTCATTATCACGTGATCCATGTTAGCATCAGATGGACTAGAACAATGTTTATTCAGACTCAGACAACATCGGATAAATAATCAAGCAATCGAGCAAATCAGCCAAAAACAGATATAAGGACATAAGGCTTCTATGTCTTGTCTTGACAATGCGCACAATTTTCCTGACAGCCGAATTAGTCTTAAGATATAAATATGTCCCTTGTTGGTTTCTGTTACAAATCTCATAGACAGAAGACTACAGTCACATATAGGAACATGGCCTGTCGTCCACACACAGCTTTATGACTGCACTATACACACTGCCACTGTTTAATAATGAGAAGCGTTGGAAATAATACTCAATAAAAATAGATCCTTTACTTAATTAAAATTAAGTACTTATACAGTGATGAAAATATACTCCATTACAAGTCCTGCATGAAAAATCCTTCTCATTTAATAGTATATAGAAGCTAATGTATTTAAAGTATTAGAGTAACGGTAGGACACTTATTATTACCATTAAATGATTGATACTGAAGTATGAGCGTTAGCACCATGTTACTGTTGTGGCTGCTCCAGGAGGTCTGGACATGTTTAATCTACTTCATATACAGGTACAGGCTATTCAGATTGTTTAGTCAAGTGGTCTGTTTTCAGTTTTGGGAGTTTTGTATATGAAACATTATGAGACATTTAAAGGGAAACGTCAGTGGTTAGTAGCGTCGTTAATAACTTATAGACACGTGAAATGTGTTGTATTTTTAAAGCTTGTTATATTAGCATTGTTTATGTCAAATCTTCATCTGAAATGTAACCTGCCAGATAAATGTAGAGTAGAAGTCGCATATACTGGATTTACTCGAGTAAAGTACCTTAAAATTATACTTAATTATAGTATTTGAGTAAATGTACTTTTTTCCTCTCTACACTGGCAAAGTAAAGTGTTACAGTAAATTTTCTATCCAGCAAATAAAGTTGATCTATCCTCAGCTGGACAATTTACGCAGCCTCCGCTCTCCAAACCGGAGCGTGGTCGTGCTGGGAGAGCCGTGCATCTTCCAGAAAGAAGCTTGGGCCTCTGGAGCAGCTGCAGCGAGCGATCAGGGCCTGATAAGGGGGGACGGCTCAGCTCTGGAGCTCTCATTTACCAAAGTGATTTATGTCATATGGAAAAGAACTCAACCTATATTTATATTCTCTTAGTGCCTGAAGGACGCTGAATATAAGTAATATTAATGTATCTTGGACTTGGACAGTACAGTACTGAAGAAGATATAGTTGTGTTCAAAATAATAACAGTGTGTTTTAAAAAAGGGGGGTGAAGCCAAAATCCTTATATTTTTTTCTCATTTGAATGCATTAAGAACACTGTATTTCATATCCTAAATCAAAATGTGAAGTAAAATGTGTAGAAGAAAAATGTACGTTAGGCTGTTTAAATAAATAAGATTGTCTGTGTCTTACTTTGATAACTCAATTATTTACTGTATAAATTGAAAAATCCTCAGGATTCAGCATTCCTGTAAATCACTCAAACTAATATTCAGTGGTATATCCACGATTTCTGAGACCTCAGCCTCACAATTCCTCTGCATTTCTTGGTTTTGCCTCAGAAACAGAATTTTTGACTTTATCCCACAAGTTTTCAATAGGGTTAAGGTCCGGGGATTGGGCTGAAGACTCTATAGCTTTAATTTTGTTGGTCAAGATGCTGCTGGTGTGTTTGGGGTCGTTGTTGAAGCACACATTATTTCAAGAGCACTTCTTCTTTAGCAAGGGGCAAAATCCATGATCCCTTGTATCTGATCAATAGGCCAGACACCAGAGTAAGAGAAACCTCCCCATATCCTTTCAGCACTTTAAATTCAGTGTTTGGTGGTCGTCTGACAAACTACCTGCGGTCGTTGGACCCAAAAAGAACAATCTTACTGTCATCAGTCCACAAAATGTTTCTCCATATATGTTCAGGTCAGTTGATGTGTGCTTTGGAGAATTTTATCCCCTTCAGCACAAAGACGAGGGATTAAGATTATCCAACTAACCGCAGTTATACAACTAAATATTAGTTCAGTTCATTTTTTTACTTCTATTATATTGAACACAACTGCATATGTGAGAGCAAAGTGTCAGATGTTGAGTGTTTACCTGCAGTGTTGTGTCCGGTTATTGACTCCTACCATGTACTAATTACTAAAACACAGCTGGTCTTTAGAAGCTTGGACGCATGCGACACGTGACAGGAAGTTGACCTCTCAGACGGACAGAGGCACCAGCTTCTCTCCAATTATTTAGGGGAAGTTATAAAAGTGAGGCTCTGACAAGAGAATCCTAATCGCATCTAGAACAATATTGTTTAGTGCAAATCATCAAGGATAATAGAGACAAGCTTTTTCATTTTATTTTCTAGTAATTAAGAATAGGGAGGACTCACTCATGCACTTTTGAATATGATGCAGTGCACTCCTGAACTTACTGTAACTATGCTTTATTTGACTGCGAGTGCAGAAAGGGATTGTTAGTTGTGTGATATATATGCAACATCAGTACGTCGTTAATACTCATAGAATATTTCACTGTTGCAGCTGAGCTACTTTTAACGCTGGAGACACTCAGGGTGCCAGCCTCGGCCTTCTATTCTGAGGCGTGAATGTCAACACAGCTGCGTGGCACCCTGCACAACCTTGTAAAAACACTAGGCCCAGCTTTTCCTCAGACTGTATATGTGTTTAACAGCAGACACCACAGCCCGAATGACTGACCTGACATAACACAACACATTTACAGTGAAGTAGCCATAACTGGTAATTAGGCTAAACACGTTGTTCAACTCTAAAACAAAAAACAGGTGTACACGATGATTTTTTTGGGGGCGTTTCTACCTCTGATTCGCTCATTTTGTGCTTGATTGCTTTCAGATCAACACGGTTGTCTTTCACCAGAGAAAAATGAAGTGTTCCAAAGCCCATGTGGGTGAGGGATTATTATTCCCAAAGGCTCATTTCGTCTCCTGGAACAGTCCCAGATTCTCAGACTACACGTCAGCTGCCAGCACCGACAGGCCAGCGCGCTCTTATCCCGTTGGCCAGTGCAGCCGGCCCTCGAGGAATTACATACGCCTGTCGATAATAACTTCACCAGACGCCTTTACATCGCGGCGCACTGTAGCCAGGCGCTGCGGGCCAAATCCTGACTCACCACGGGTCTCCGAGGGCGTCGATCTGTGCGCACACTTCATTGCACACAGCTGGGCCATTTTCTCAACATCTTCAGATATAAAGGAATCCGCTGCCTCGCCAAAATGCTAATGCAAAGCCAGGGCCTTACGTCAGGCAGTAAAACACAGATGTAGGATGCTCAAATAATGCCTACTGCAGCTGTTGTGTTTTCCTTACCTTGTCGCCTGGGTGCGGCCTCATTACAGACACGCGGTCGTAGCCTTTTTTCAACAGGACCCACAACGCGTCCAGCTTGCTCTGCGGAAAACAGAGAAGAAATCAGACCTGTGAGAGACTGTTGCTCATCTCGTGATCCTAAACAGAGCTGTTATCACTGACAGTGGGAGTTCGCCTTGGTACGCAAAAGGCCACGGGAGGCCTCAGTGCACCAGCGTTCCACGGCACCACATGGCCAGTGTCACCCATTCCGCTGAAGCCATTTCAAAGTGACAAACTCAAACGCTCTCATTGTGTACCGGCTCCTCATAGTTATAAATGCCGCGAATACTTTGAGGATAAGGGCAGAGAATGCAGCTGTTTTCCCTCAGAAAACTGCTGTCTGTGCAGCCCTGTTCCCCGGAGGTCAGTCCAACAGGAGTCTGGTTTCTATTAGCAATCCCCCGCTGACTGGGAAGACTTCAGTATGACTCCTTTAACCCCGCGCTGGCCCCAGAGGAAGCGACTGCGTGCCAGCAGCCACCTAGGCACTGTTACCCTAACACGTCTCATGCTAATCTCACTACAGTATTTTAATCATGTTATCCCTTACAGTTTAACATGCAGTAATTTGTAACAGATGTAAGTCATGCATACACATGCCAACAATTGACACAAAAACAAAAAAAAAGCTCGTCCCAGCAGATTAAACAATCAAGTGAGCTTCAATAAAAATTAGATGTAAGATGAGCGTTATGTATATACAAATATCTTAGAAATAGTTCCTTATGTTTATGTGGAACAGTCGAAACTCATTGCTATTTAAATCTTTTTCCTTCGAGGAGGCTTGAAGGCTTGTTGGCTGCTCGTCCTGGTACCTTGATGGGGGAGTACCACTTGCGTGGCCCTGAGGGTCGGTGCATGCCATTGTTGAGGATCCTCATGGGGGGCAGCTCGTACTCCTGCTCGGGCATCTTCACTTTGGCGTTTTTGGCCTTCTCCAGCTTGGCACCTTCCTCGGTGGAGCCTTTCTCGCCCCAGCGAACCTAAGAACGAAGAGTGTGAGCTTCACTTCTAAACGTTTGACACCATGGGAAATGTCAGCGGAAGTTAGTCAGTCAACAATGTGACTTTCCTTATGTCCTGTTTTTTTTTTTACTAGACCTCACCTCCATCCTTTTGATTCCCCCAACTCCTCTCCCTCCATAGTAGGAGGCATCTACAGTCGGCCATTTCTTCTTAGGGGTTTCTAAATCCTCATCATCCTGTGGGAGAGTGACAGGGAGCAGGCTTGATTGTGTAAATCTCCTTTTTTTTAAATGTGCCATTTGACTGGTTATGTAGTTTTTTCAAAATTGCCATAAAAAAGTTAGATTCATAGATCTGAGCAATAAGTTTCATTACATTCATACACATGAACACCTAAGAGGCTACCTAGCCCAAACACTTTCTAGCAGGCTCACAGGCATTGTTTCTAACATCTTTCTGCTTCTGTCCGTGTTCCCCACTTAGGTCTCCCCAAGTTTTCCCCTGGGTGTAGTTTGGAGGACATTACAAAGCCCACTGGTCAATCTTGTGATGATTCAGCTCTGTAAAACTCCCCGTCTGACTCACAATCCACAGCGTCACGCGGAGAGAGCTTTAATAAATACTGAAAGCTGTTTTGTTTTAGGCCACAGTTGTCATTGCGCTCCATGTCCGTTTTGGAAATTAACTCCTCGGTTATAATAAATGCAGCACGTCCTGTGCCACAGTGGCATGTTCACTTGCTGCCAAAATGACGAAACAAACGTGAAATCATCAGTTTTACTTAATAATACATAATTGAAGGAGATCCAAAGAGCACCAGAGGCAATCATTTCAATAAAAAAAAAAGAGATAAACAGTTAAAATATAGGATTTCAATGTTATTCAAAGAGGGCGTCAACTCGCAGCACATTGGATGGAGGAGAGAGGGAATGACGCTGTGTGGTCACTGAGGTTTGAAGTGAATCAGCCGAACATTCACACAACCTAAATATTGGCGGCTGCCTGAATCCTAAATAATAAGCTTTTTTTTTTTCTTTTCTTTTTTTTTTTTGAAACAGAAACAGTCAAGACGGCTCCTACCGAACTCTCCTCCACAGCTGGTGGCGGCGGCGCGTGGATGATCTGAGGGGAGGGAAGGGGAAACACAACGAGTCAGTCGGACGGCGTGTTATAGGTTTGAAGAAATGACAGAGGTAGCAAACACACAACACACACACACACACTGTGGAGTTTTATATAACCTGCATGTCACAAAAGAAGTGGTTACACAACAACATATGGCTCAGGAATTGTTTTTCCCCCCAAAGTCTCTACTACTTTACAAGAGCACCACACTGACCTAGAAATCTGCTCCACAGATTGTTTGGCCCAAGGTTTTTTGATCAGGAGAAGAGAACAGTAACAGGCTCATAAATACTGTATCATTTCTCGCTCTGTATGTAGAAACATTATCGATTAAAATTGTTTGTTTCAATTGTTGTTAATCATGCAGTTTATTCCGTGTGCTGCCACCATGTATGTGAGCACACAAGCTGTCAGTAAAGATTTTTTTTACCAGTCTAATAAAGACAGTACCTTCTACGTTATATTGCACTTGGCAAATTAAGTGATTCTAATTCTTGTTTGTGATTTTCCTCTATGTCTCTCCAGATCCCGGAGCACAAAAAACGATTCCCCATGGCAACGTAGCATGGCTTTCCCAAACAGAGCCACACGGCTCTCGCCTGCAACTAAAATGGTCAAGAACAGAAGAAAGCAAAGGGAGGGACAGCCATGTTGTAAAAGCCGACATCCTCCTCTGGCAGTTTGAGCCGTTCCTGTTTCCAGCTTTGGAAACGTCGCAGATCAAAGTGGATCCTGAAGAGACGCTGGTGTCTTCGGTTGAAAAAAAGAGAAATGCAGTTTGCTACAGTATTGTGATACTGGCAGGTTGAGGCCCTGTCTAAATAATGGCAACGGCATGTTTTTCCATGCACGTTTCCTATTTTTACTGTAGCTAAGAGCAGAAGACTGCCATAAAAATACTTTTCATGAAACTTTTATCCCTGGTGAGTTATGTTTTCTTCTACCAATCTCATAGTATAAATAATATCAATCCAAAAACTTTCAAGATATGTGGAGTTCTGTTTCCACCACCGCCACCAATTCCAGTTCCATTACTGAAGGAAGAACGGACTACAGGTCTTAGAAGAATAAACCATTAGTATTGACAGATGAAACTTGGGGGTGGAAACGCAAATTATTTCAACAGCAGCACAATTACTTAAACACACGTGTATCTGGAGCTTTGACCCCTTCTGGATGTGGACTATGTTCAGCTGCAGGGAACCAACAGGGTCATGAACACCACTCTGACCTTCACCATGACACCGGTGTTTAGGTTATGAGACGCCTTAGTAGGAGTTAGCCAGACCTGAAAAAAGGCATTTTGCCTTATTGTCTGCAAAGCAATATTGTCACATTCCATCCACTTACATTACTGGAACCTAAAATATAGCTGTTTGTCAATGAGCTGCTGCTTTGAGGGCCAGCTTAGTCCCAACAGTAAATTAAATCAATAGGCATAATATGTGTGTCATCAGAGCACATGAAACTAACAACTAACTTATAGTAGTACATATATTTGAGTTATAAGAAAAGGTCGGCCAAATACATTTTCAGAGCGTACAATCTGTAAAGCATCGTGTGTTGTGTCTGCACCTCACGAGGACTCACCACAGTGCAACAGAGAGGCCAAAACCACCAGAGCAGAGCCAAGACCAGGAGCAGCATGAGGATGAGCAGAGCTATGGCCAGGATGGTCCCGTCAGACTGTGACAAAGGCAGACACGTCAGCACAGAGCGTCTGGAGAAACTCTACTTTTCCCCCTCACAGGTGAAAACACCGGTACTCACACAGCCCACAGTGGTAATGGTGACCGAACTGGAGATGAAACTGAGGCCTTCGTTCATACTAACATAAAGGTTCGCTGCCCTGGAAAAGAAAAAAAAGAGGAAAATGCCTCCGCTGTTCTTCATGTGGTGCCGTGGAGAAACAAAGCGGATGGGGTGTCATGAGAAACCTCACATTGATTGAAAATAAATTATAGGACTTACATTCCCTCCTCTTGAAGCACTGGGGCAGGACAGAGGAGGAAAGTATCTTCCACAATCAAAGGCTTCACCACTAGAGGAGAAGAAAAAAGAAAAACAACCAAAGCATCAGCCAAACATTCCAGTCTTGTCTTGTGGTGTAACAGTCGGTACTCTCCGCTTCGTGCAAGGCTCCAAAAACCAAACGGCAACCGACAAGTCGCAACCCTCATCACCTCCCCGGATTATGTCAGCGTGTCTCATACTGACTGGGATTAGTTTGTGGGCCGGTTAAAACAACGTGCGTTTATTTCTCATTATTCGATGAGGGTGAAATGATCCCATCTTTCACTGTAACTCGGTTAAAACTACTGCGAGGAAACCAGGAGACGTGCTTTGTTGTCTGCTGCCTGAGGACATCTGTATCCCTCTCAGAAACACCACTTCAAACCCTCTTTTTCACCAAAGCTCTTGTTTTGTTTCTTGACAAGTCTAGGTCTCCTCTCTGTGTCCAGCTGGCTTTTTGGAAAAGCAGCCTGCGCGAGCGTCGTCACCCAGGCCCGCGTGTTTGTGGTGGCAGGGGGAGCGCATACCCCGATGCGAAGGAGGTCACGGCCGCTCTCCTCCACAGACGGCTCTGTGTCAATACGGACCGGGGCCAGAATGATGATCCCACTAAGAGTTCATCTCTGCACCCACCGTGCACTTCGGAGTGGTCTTCCAGCGTTAAAGCAAAACCAAAAGGAACTGTGTAAATCCATCCAGGATGAAGACGCTGGCGGACGTCCCGAACCCATGTTGTGGTGTTTTATTGGACTGTTTACTCCCCGAGCACAGAGAGGGGTCATGTTTTACTGTGAGGGGCCCACAAGTTCAACTCCAACTAGTAAATTATTTGTAATACTGCTCCTGGTGTACAATCTTCGAGAGCATACAGACGAGTAAAAACAGGGGGAAACTGGAGTAGCTCTCTAACAAAATCTATGCTACTAAAGCTCACTAAAGTGTAAAAACGACAATTTGCAGTTTTACACTAAATGTGGTGGATTATTTCTTAGGCACTAACAGCGAGTTCCTGTTGGGGCAACAAGGGGAAGCCTCCAGAAAACAAAATAACTTTTTATACTTTTTGTCAGTCGCGGATACGTGTATTTCCCATAATGCTGAACTGCTATTATTCACACACAGTTCATTGTTGTCCATCGCCGCCGTGGTTGCAACATCTGTCACCAAAGTAATGGATATCTCAGGACAGGACCTGCCAGATCCCGGCGCGCCTGACTGTATCTGCTGCTACTTTTTCCCGTAGACATATAAACACAGATTCATCTGTTCAACACATGTCGCTACGTGAAGCTGCTTTTTCTTTTTTATTATTTCACCATATTGGCAAAGTATGCAGGGGGCTAAGCGGAGGCGTCATCCAAGGTAAATAAAGAGTTCAGCTTTTCCTTATAAACACGGTTTAACTCCGTCTCTGACGGCGGTTTGTGAAACTACCTGGTCAGTAAGTTAAAAAAGAACTCGACAACGACGTTGTCAACGTGAGGTCAGCGTGAGCCGCCACGCTGCTTGTTTTGAAACCCTAATTTAATGTACTTGGCACTTTCTTTTTATCATGTTATTTTGGGTGGTTAGAAACACTTTTTTTCAGTGTGAAAAACACACCCATTGCTCAACATAGACTTTAATGATGATCAAGGGATGAGGATGATTCCATTTCTAAACAACTGGCCCTGAAGAAAACAGCTGACCGGTTATTTTTGTGTGTATTCTGAGTTGAGAACCACGTTCGCCTCTTAAGGTTACCTGATCACTCACAGCCTGAGTGACAGTGCCTTTTTCTGTTCTGTTCTTGTGTTCCTGCATGAGGTTGAACTTGTAATTTCAAGGCCAAATGTGACTGCCTGCTGGAACGAGATAAAAACCCAGTGCTTGTGCATTGTGGCAGAGCTCTCTCACAGACAGACTGCCTCACCGCCTCTGTGTATGATTTTTTTGAATGCACTAGAGACAAACTTAAAAAAAAATCCTCTATTTGTTTTTCTTTTTTCTTAAGATTATCCATCATCAAGTCAGACTTAACTGACACATTGGGATGATCACTGACATTAGAAGTGACTGACTGACCAACACATTATAATTGACGTCCATCGCCGTGAACCTTTTGCCACTCGTGCCTCATGTTGTACCGGTGAATATGTTGCTTTGTATAGAGAGCAGCAGCTTCTGCCGCCGTGATGGGTCGTGGTCTAAATCTATCTCTATCTGTCTCTTGTCTCCGGCTTCTTTTCAGAGTACAAAGTGTTTGAAGCAAGAGTCCATGGTACCAATAACTGCAGCGTGGGGCCCGTTTGACCACAGGGTCCCAGCTGTGGGGCCGGCTCCGTGCTTTGGTGTTGACATACTTTTGGTTAATTTTCCACTCATCCGTTCGTAACAGCCGCTTTGATTGCAAATGAAGCGAGCCATCGGCTCTGGATGTGGACGGCAGTGTTTCGGCGTTTCTGTGACGTTCGCTGGCGTTTGACTCACTCTTAGTAAGCGTGTCGTTGATGCGAAAGCTGCACAGGACCTTGTCAACATTGCGGGCGTGGAGGAAGCCGTTTCCTCTCACCACCACCTCGAAGGACTCTGGGGAAAAAGCAAAGAGAAACACTAATGTTAACGTCAAAAACTGAAGAGAACCTTACAGTTCATTCACAGTTATTCCATGGTTGAATGTAAAGTATGTGATGTTTAGTTTAATGTTACAAACAAGTATGGTTTGAAATGCCTTCAGTGAGATTTTGTTGTGACCAAGTTTGAATTGTCATTGTTTTTTGACATGATGAGACAATAACGGCATGTCTTTATTCTTCTTGTACCAGTAAGGATTCTGTGCAATGATAACCACAAAGGCCCTGATGTGTGCTGATGAGGAGGGGATGGAGATGAACGCCCCGGCCTTACCTCCTGCACAGATACTGGAGGGCTCTGCTGCCAGGATCTCGATACACGACTTCTTTAGGATCTGAGGAAGCCAGGAGAAACAGATCATGGTTTCAGCCCCCCCCCCCCAAAAGGGGAATCATTTCATTCTCGGTCAGTGTCTCTCCTGGTCAACCTTTTCTTTTTTCATCCCATCACTTTGTACTAATTGAGCTTTTGCCACTCAGAGCTGCTATTTACTCAAAATTAATCTGCTTCACAAACATTCACTTCCAGGGACACCAGCTCTGTCAAGACAAGCAGTTTTTTTTCTATTCAATGATTTCCTGGTAAAATCTCAGTTAGGTAATATTTCTCTTTAAACAGTGAAAACATCTGTTAATTGTTAGTGTCTCTAAATACTGATCCTCAGGTTTTTGTAGATGAAACACTCGACGTTTCTCATTGTATATCCAGATGTAGCTGTAGCTATGTAAAACAAATCTGTAGCCAATATGTTCTGTATATACAGTAGCTGTTGTGATGTTGAACCTAGAAGCTGTCACCAATAAATACAGAAAAAAACATGAAGACAAGGTTTATTTTACATGCCGCTCTAATGGTTGTAACCGCTGATTGAATCTGGCAGGCCTGAAAACGCTTACCGAATCAATGACCCCTTGCAAAGCCTCAAATCCATCATTCACAGGGAAGACGTGGTCCTTACTATCAGCAATGTTTGCCAGCTAAACAGAAACGAAAAGAGTTGAACAACAATTAAGCACCATGACAGGCGTTTTAAACATTTAGATTTGTGTTATGATGAGTTAGCAGACTGAGGGTTATCTGTGTATTTGACAGATGCATAAAAAGTTTTAATATGAGACAAACTGGATAGTAGCAGAAATTTAAATTGGGATGAACTGGGCCTTTTTTTTTTAAATGTGTTATAACAACTTAATAACATAGCTATAATGGCTTTCAAAATAAAGGCTTGATTAACAAAAGTTTAATTTATATTGCAAACTCAACTGAAGCTTATACGTCATGAAAACTTTACCATACCTGTGTCTCATTGAAGTCCTTCACCCCCACGCAGTACACAGAGGCACCCAGACTCCTGGAGCGGTTGGCCTGTCGGGCACAGACACAGCAGAATCACCTGGGTTCAATTACACCTCTGCAACACATACTCAGAGAGGCCTTGTGTTTTACTGGCTTCATAAGAAGTCGGGCAACACCACATTCCCATTAATGAATGTTTTTTGCTCATCATCGAACAAAAGATGTGCCTGGAGGCAGATTTCTTATTTCCCAGTAGTGGATTCTGGTGTTGGCATGGAACAATAACCAGAGTCAACAGCCTCCCACACCTTGACGTGCACTGCCCTGATGGTCTGAGAAAGACATTACATCCCAGTGCACATGCTCCACATCAACAAAAAAAACTGCCAGCGAGGCTGGAGCCGTTTGATGTGATCCATCACGCTCACACGTGTTTCACCTCACAATCTGCTGTAAACCTCTCCTTAGCTCTCTCACCTCTCTCTCAGCGTAGTAGAAAAGGTCTTCGTGCAGCTCTCCATCTGTCAGGGCGATGATAACGCTGGCAGTGCGATAACCTGCGGCCAGAAAGCATTATGTCACCCCCGATGCATTCTCACCTACTTAAGCTTAACCAGGCGGCATTGATACAATTCCTGCACAGTTTGTGGTGATGCAAAACGTAATTGCTTTTCTGAAAGCTGACAGTCTAAGTTATTCCCTGTTCCCGTTCAGAAATGCACACACTCATCCCCGAGCCGGCAGGAAGGTAACACCGGGTCAAGGGGTGAATCCGACCCGTCACATAATGCAGTGGTTTTCCCAACTCTTGTGGCTTGTGACCCTTTCAAACAATCAACTCAAAGTCCCTCATCCAAAGTTACATATTCTTTCGAGTTGAACATCTACTTCTTTGTCTATTTAGTCGGGGAGTCGTGCATAAAGGCCTGGGGCAGTACATCTATCTGGTTTCCTCTCAAATAGCTCTAGTCATTCAGTCATTTTCTATACCCACTTATTCCTCATTGCTGGAGTCAATCCAATTCAAATAAACATGGTATAATTATATAAATATATGAGTAAAAAAAAGCATCACACACCTTCAGTGTTTCTGTAGTATATCTGTTCACTGGCCTGGGAAAAAAAGAGACAAGCCGCATTGAATCAGTGGATTATCAGAGAGCAAATAAAGCGACTGTTCACTGCTCCAACACAACAGCTGTTAAGTTATTCAGTTAGTTCTGCATCCAGATAGAGGAGGCGGCAGCTCACCCTCAGGATGCCCTCATGCATTAGTGTGTCTCCCCCTGGAAGAACCCTCTGGAGCTCCTCCAGGCCTTTTCGGATGCGTTCCCTGAGCAGACGAACAGAAGACGAATGAATCCACATTGTTTATAATGGAATCTAATTGCAATTATCTATTTTGTCAGATTCATTTGTGAACAGACTATGGACTTAAAACAGACACTGCGAGGCACGCTAACAAAATAAAAGTTTCCATAAGTCTGACTGAAAGTAGCAGCAATGTGTAACAGATGAGTACGTTTAAACGGTTTCGGTGTGTGTTGGCACGAGAGACGTCATGCAGGCAGACAGGAAACGAGCCCTTTGTCCAATAAGATACGAGGGAAGCAGTGAAAACTGTTGCGGCTGTGGAGGAACTCCGCTCAGGAAAGATTAGACACGTTGGCCGACCGCAATGTGTCAAAAAATATGATGAAATTCTGCCGCTATCCAAACTGGAGACACGCAGGCCAGATCACAGGGAAAGTATCTGTCTGGGATCTCTTCTTGGTCACAAAACTTTCGGAGGGATCATACAGTGCAGTAACTGAGTGTGACCTGTGTCCAAATCTGGTATTACATTCACATTACTCCTCACAGCTGGATGATACAAAAGCAAAGGATTAAGAGCACTTTGAGAAAAAAAAGGGCTCTACACCCACCTGTCTTCTGTCAGGCTCATTAAAATCCTTCCCTCAGTGGAGAACACAATGAAGGACATCCGCAACTGTGGACTGAAGTAAAAAGATGATAAAAAGATACGTCAGTAAGCATTTGTGGATGCATGGTTCCCAAAACATGCTTCAGGGTGGTTTTTATACCTTATGAATTTGTGAGCTAGATGCTCGACAAAGTGGTAGATTTCAGTCCAGTGATTTTGCACACTCCCAGACCTATTAAAAAGCAAACAAAAGCAAATAAAAGAGCCAAATTAACGTTACAATGTGTTTTCCTTTAACTGAAGGATATTTTCTGCAAAGTACTGCCTGTTAATTGAGTGCTGTCATAATTAAGAACAGGCTCCTTCTGAGAGGGAATATAAAGAGTGAAGGCTTTGGGCTGAGGAATAGCAATGATGTCATTTTATTACTATTATCATGATTATAATCATATAATCATATGTCTTTTTTGTTACATACCAAATCAGTGTAGATGTTAATCTGTATGCCGCACTGATGTTTAGGCAGGATTTTAGATTTAGAAAGGAGGCTTTTATCACTTTCATCAGCACTCTAATGGAATCAACTAAATGCAGCGTAATCCGAGCAGTTTTTGGTTAATAGAGTTGCCTTTGTATCACTGTTAATTTTTACTGCACTGTTTTTCTCAGTTAATTTTAATTGGAGGCTAAAGACTAGTTCAAGTTTGCTGCTGCTGATTTTATTAAATCAGACAATTATTTGCTTTATCTGTCATTTTAATTCTGATATCTTACTTGCACATTACCTCGTTGTTAAAATTCTACAAAGAAACTTTGCCCTATGCCCACTCACCCTCTTGCATAATCTGCAAAACACCAAATCTTTCTATCATTACCATGAGACAAGCCCCAGCACAAACAGCCTAGCCAGCAGACAGAAACACTACAACATCTGGATCTCATGGAGAACAGGCAGGGCCGAAACAGTGGGGAGGGGAGCAGAGGGACCAGGCCGGTCCTGTGAGAGGACAGTGGGGGGCAGGTGGAGGACGTCGCTGCTGAAAAAGCAGGGCGAGCTGGGCTCCCACTGGGCAAAACGAGCAGAGGAGCAAAGTGAAGAAAGCAGCTAGTGCAGCGAATTGATGCCCAACCATAAAAGCTCTGGGGTCACATGTGTAACATAAATGTGTGCCATTAGAACATGGATCACTCTTGCTATTACTCTCTATTACACAAAGTTGACCGGTTTCCCCTCAGAGAAACAGCAACTGCTCTGGGACTTGGCACGGACACGTGCTGCAGGAAAACTGGAAAATCCATCACGCTCTCTGGAGGGAAAGACTCCAATTTCTGTGATTACACTGTGATTACATGCGGCAAACGAAGATTGATTGATCGATTGAATGAACAGTGGACCAACAGAGGAACATGGCAGACCTCCAATATCGACGTTAAGGTCGGGGGCAATGAATGTTTTGTTCATGCAGTTGGCACGCTGAGCTTGTGAGAAAAAAAAATCCACAGTTTCAAGTTTTGTTCTGCCAAAAACACAAATGCCGTAATGTAATTGATCTGTTACAGCCCAGAGGTAATGGCCTGGGTACGTTTACACTGCCAGTGCCAAGGAAAAGGGAACTGTGGCGTCCTAAGTTACTGTCCAACAAGTCCCAGTTGAGAAAACTCTGAAATCAAGCCTTTCTTAAAAAATAAAAAAAATAAAAAAAAAAAAGCTGTGAACTGTTTTCAATTGTCAATTCAACTGTCTTTGCCAATGAGGTCGTTCATATTCCGTTTAGCAAAATTTGTTTTGCATTGAAACTTACATATTCATCATGTATATCCTCCAGGTAACAGCAAGATCTTATAAAATTACAGACCGTATCACCCCCCCCCCCTATCAAAACATGATTTGTTTGCTGCTTTGACAGTTTCATGATGACTTTGATCAGGTTGAGTTCATGGCCGAAGGAAAAACTAAAACTAGGTTAGATAAACACAGAAGCTACAAGTGCTATTTTCTATTTCCTGTGTCCTACTTGAGATACACAGACTATGTTAAAACTCCAAGATAAGAAGGTGAGCAATTCTGGATAAAAAGTTGCCCACACGGCATATGTTACAGGTAATGAGTCTGGTAAAGGAAAGCATATACGGCATGCTGAAATGCAGACAGAGGGGACTCCATCAATCTATCAATCCATCTATTTATTTCCCTTCATGACATCACACCAGGGGGCATAATGACAAATGGAAATGTTGCTGACGTCATGGCAACATTTTGCAGAAGAACATAAAATAATGTAATATATGTTAATGCTCTTCATCTGTCAATGCTTTGAGTTCAATCACTGGTGATAATTGCAGACTAATGAATGCATCTTGAATTAACACAAATGGCTTTCATCTTCCTATTCCTGCAACTAACTAATCATGTCCGGATTTGTGCACAGGGAGAATAGGATGAGCCACTCACTTGTCTAAGACAAAGTAGAGATCAAACCCTCCGAAGCAGGAGGACGACCCTGCCACTCTTCTGTCCTGGTTGGGTCCAGCATAACCAGCAGTAAAAACAACCAGCACAGCACCAAACACCACTGGGAACCACGACCTTATACTCCAGCACGAAGGCATTATTCCATCTGAAGAGAATCTCATACAAGTGAGACGATGAATAACAACACCTTCAATGAGCAAAAGCTCTAGTGTAAAGGTAATCTTCCTTGCAGATTCTTCTTTTAATCCCCCACGGGCGTCTTTAGCATGAAAAAGAGCAATAATCCGATGGAGAGGAGTAAGAGTAACTCAGAGAAGTTGAAGTGCAGAGGAGAGGCAGCAGTGCTGTGGCTCTGTCTGTTGTTGGGACATCACTGGATCCAACATGCAAGATGAGGAGCTCCACAACCCCCCAGCTCAGGCTGTGTTTTGTTTATCACAGGATCATGCAACAGAGGGATCCTCAGACCCTGGATGTCTAACTCTTTGCAAAAGTCTCTCTCTCTCTCCTTCAAGGTGATGAAGACAATACAGTGGAAATGGGGAAATCTCCAGCCGTGTCCTGCCACCTAGTGGCGATGAATGACTGGTGATAGTTTTTTATCCACCAGACAAGATTATGTATGAAAGAACTCAGTGACCCTCGATATTGTGATTCAGGGTGCAACAACACTACAATAAGCATTACCTTTGTGAACCTTATTATGCAATATATAAGGTATGACACAGGCATGAAATGTGCTTTATGTGTGTAGAATTTTGTTTGTAGTGGAAGAGATAATGGTAATACAAAACATTTTTATTAATGTCCAGTTTAGATTTTCTGTTAAAGTAAATCAACATAATGCACATGGGAATTTAAGATTTTTAGAAGATTGGAAACTGTTTAAAACCATCTGTGTTTTCCAATACAGAACTCAGTCACATACATCAATTTGATCAATCAATCTGAAGTGGGCCAGACCAGTAAAAATAAACATATATATAACAACACAATTTTTTATGTAAAGAAACACACTATACATATTTACACAATTAATAATCTTTAAATTACAAAAATAAAAATGTTCTATTTTCAGCAGCAGATGAAGTTTTCTCCTGCCTTACAAACCAATCACAAATCAAAATAACGTGGTCCATTGAGCTCATTGACTTCACAATTATGTGAAGAAACAGGAACTGGTTCCTTTTTTGTCACGCTTTGTACCAGTGGATGAGATGGGAACTTTTCACAAAAAACTCAAAGATTAGAGAGAAACACTATTTGTTTATTCATCTCGTGTCCCCTCTGATGTACATATTAAACATCTGAGGTGGTTTGAACTGAAGCAGCAAAGATTGAGATAATGTCGGTCAACCTCCAAAAACCTTAGATCCTTGTATTTAATGCACAAATATTTGTACACAGCAAGCAAAGATAAGCACATCAAGCCTGATTACATGATCAGGATTGTTTTTTATCAAAGTTTAGTGAGCTTTCTCTAGAGCCACAGAAGATATCATGCGACTGTTGAGTAAACTGAACTTTTACCTATTTTTTTCTATTTGACAGAAATTCTCTTCTTTTGCCTCCATACAAAGGCATACAAAAACAGGTCAAAGAAGAAATCCACCAAATGTTTATTTGTTCATTTGTTAAGCATTTTAATATTAAAAATTAAAGGAGCTCTTGTTCATGCATTAAACAAACACCTCGTTGTTGAGAAGAGCCAGTGAGGGAGCACGAAGAGACTCTGTTCTTTATTTTCCTACTGCCCCAAAAATTGGACATTGAACAGAGGGGTCGTCCTTCTTGTGCACAATGTATTCACAGTTTTCCTGATCAAACACTGACACACAGTCATCAGGGAAACTTCTGGGGGTGGAATACCTGCAAATGATCAGCAATATAATATATAGATGGAGAAGTCAGCTTGTAAATTGCATGTAAACACTATAAATATTCTAAAAACTTACGCAGAGCAACATCCAGTGCAACTACAGTCCATGCAAGCACTGTTTCTCCATTTAGATCCTACAGGATGCCATGTTTTATCTTCATCATCCTGACAATGGGTCGCATCTGAAGAAAAGAAAGGCATAAAGAAAAATTACCACTATTTAAAAAAATATAAATGCTATATATAGATTTGTGTGCATGTGCTTGTTTCTATTTACCTGAGAGTATTTCCTTAAAGTAACATTGAGCAAATGACAGTGATGGCAAAGCACACAGCAGCAGAGCCAGTGCAAAAAGTTTCTTAATAGAGAAAAAGAAAAAAAAACATTGCTTTACATTTTTAAACAGTGTATTATATTCCTAAAACAGATTAAATATTCTTTAATAATATATAGTTAAAATGTATATTATGATATTATTATCTCATGCATTCCCTATTTAAAGAACTTCTTCCTGTCAAAAATAGGCAGCTATTACAAGAATTTCTTGAATCAGTAATAAAACTCACCATGGTTGCAGAAAGAGTTGTCTGACTTGAAATGGCTCAGGTAAAAGTTCAAAATACTGTGTGTTTTTTGGGTGAATGTTTTTATATGAGACGGCAAAGACCTTTGGAGTGAAGGGTGGGGCCACAAACTCTCAGTAACACTAACAGGGTGCAACACATATTACAGGGACCACCTAAGTGCAAAAATGCATTTAAGTTTGTATCTGAAGCTTATGTGAGGGTTCAGCATTCTGACGCCCTGTTTACATGAGAAATGCTTGCAGGTAAAAGCTATTATTAAAATATTAAATCTTCCTTATGTCCAAAGATGCTCCTGTCACTTCAAGTGAATATCTCTTACCTTAGATCACACACTTTTGTGCCCCATGAATGCAGATTTTCCCCCGAAATTTACATGTTTGCAATGTAAATTCTGTGTCAGTTTACATGTTCATTTGTGTAACTGTTAAATGAAAATATGTGAACATGTCCTGTATGCCTATCTAACTCAATAAAAGAAAAACAAAAGTCTGTAAAACAAGCAATGCATGAACAAATAATATAACTCCCTGACTGTGTGATACACAGACCCTGTATGGTTCATTTTCACATCACTGACAAGTTTTAATTATTAGTGTATTTACTTAATTCAGAGTCAGCTGAAATGTATTACAAAGCAAAAACTAATTGACAATTATAATTAGACAAGCTAAAGGATATTATAATAAAATGTAAAAAAAAAAAAAAAGTAAAACGAAACTTCACAGGAAAGTTTTGATAAGATAATGGGAACATAATTCATATTCGACCTAGGTTACACACAATATGAAAGAAGTGGTAAATACATGTAATTCCTATTTTGTTGGACCTAATCTAGCAACTATTAAAAAAATATATGTATTGTGTGTGGTATATTTCCACAGTAGATATTTGAGATGTTTTTTTTGTTTTTTTTTAATACTTTGTGGCTGTATACAAGGCTGTCAGGCAACACTGGATTAGACTACTAGATCTAAAAAGTTAAAAATCAAAAATCAATTGTTAAATGCTAAAATACATGTTATGTGCATTTCTTTGCATTATTTCTAACCTAAAATTATTTAGAAATGAAAACTAATACAAATGATTACAATGATACATGAATATTCACCCTGCCTAATTGTGTTGTATGGAGTAGTTCAATACGACCCAGATAACGAGGGGCATATCTTGAAGAACAGTAAATGGGCGCGGCTTCCCCGACACAAGATGGCGCCGCGTTGACGCATCCTTCTAATGGTCAGCAGCGGCATATAAATTCAAAATGCTAAATTTAATTCCAAAGATTACAACTAAAATTGTGTTTGCGGATGTGGAGTGAAGTTCTTGCTTCTGTTTCCATAATGCAGTATTACATCCTTTATAGCGTCAGTAAATCATCCAGTCTCTGGTGCGAATCCAGTTCATGGTTTGCGTTTGTCTCTGACGCGCCACAAATTGGGTTGCCAGTTTTGTTAAAATGCAGCCATGTTTATCCCACTTGTATCTAGTGCACATTAGAATGTGGGTATGGGACATGGACATGGCAACAATTTACACAACAAAAGGAAGTGAGGCACACACGCACTAAATATTTTGTTTTTATGCAATTCGGAGAACTTCAGAAGATATACGTTCATTTGCTTCGTTATTTGACTCAGAAGAAGATTATACTCTGTTTCAGCGAACATGGCGCTATAAGGTGAGCAAGCAGGACACGACTGAGCGATATCTGTGGAGCTTATATTGCTATGCTAGCGTTAGCATGCTAGGCCAGCTTTACCCAGCGTTAACATTAATGGTAAATATTGGTATATTTTCCACATAAATGGGTCATCTATTTCCACAGCCACTTTAATGTTTGTTTGAGCAGTTACAATCGGTAAAAAGAGGGCAATTCTATTTTTTAGTGTTACAATATCCAGTTCGCGGTAGTATGGGTGTCGCACACCATGGACAAAGCACCTGCATGTTGGGCTGCTGTTGCGATTATTTTCTTCATCAGTTAGTCCAGTTAAACTTAATGTATTAACAAAGAATTAGTTAAAGGTTTAGTCGATGCAATTACAGAAAATTGAGGATGACCGTTATCCAATTTCTCAGCATTTAACATTAGAAAATGTCTTATCTTCAGTTTATTTTTTTGGCTACTAGTGAGTGCGCTTACAATTTATTTTTAAAATGTTTATCAATGTACATCTCCCTCTATAACTAATAAAGGAGAAAGGGGGAAAAAAAACATTTAATCGACTTTTCTTGAAAAAATAATCCTAACAATGCATAATGATGATAATAAAATAATTATTATGCTCTTTGATTGTGTATCACCTTTCATGCAGAAATGCAAATAAATGTGCTTTCCAAAAGACATTAAATACAATAAACATTAAAACGTATTAATACAAACATAAAGAAGAGCATTAGACAGTTCAGACCCATTAAAGATAGGAGGGAGTGCATAGTGCATGCAGGAAATTAATTATAAATTTCTGTAAGCCTGCTTTGTTTGCAATTCATTGTGGTGAATGCATAGATAGCCTGACCAGTCTACTTTGTCAAACCAAAATATAATTAGATCATTACATTCAACCTTACTAGTCTTATAAACATTTCTTTTTAATATATATATATATCTATATCTATTTAATATCCATGTCCTCAAA
This sequence comes from Eupleurogrammus muticus, assembly GCA_036785175.1. Taxonomy (NCBI): domain Eukaryota; kingdom Metazoa; phylum Chordata; class Actinopteri; order Scombriformes; family Trichiuridae; genus Eupleurogrammus; species Eupleurogrammus muticus. Next base: position 13,025,935 of record JAYKQN010000005.1, read on the forward strand.
AGATGTCATTTAAATGGTAACTCCTCTTTATAACAGGTGGGTCCTCCTTGCAGTGGAGGGCCCCTTTAAGGATATACATTTCCTTGGTGGAAGGTAATATATTGGTTCTATTACGTCTTAAATAATACAATTTTCACCCTATCTTTCTTGCCAGTTTGTTGTGAATCTTTGAACATTGAACCCTTCCCAGGGCCCTTTGGGGCCCAGGAGGAGGATGCATCGTGGTGGGGATAAAGACTTCCAGATATCGGCACGGAAAATGGGCACATCCTTGCTCTTCCAGCTGTCGGCTCACGAACGAGAGCTGGATTTGGTTTTTCTGGACCACAGCTATGCCAAACCATGGAATGCTCACCCGGATGCCAGCAGCGCTCGGCCCACGAGGACGCTGTTTGTCACCCCGCGTCGCCAGCCTGAAGCCTCGTCGTGAGTCGCAAAGCTCCTGAACATAATCTCTAAATTGATTAGATCAAGATGTAGTTGGGCTTGTGCTCAGCATCCCTCTAAATGTTTTTTTGATTTCTTTTAATCAGGAATGAACCCTCCTGTGATCAGTTTGAACACAACATTATTGTTCTGCATTGTAATGACTTCATGCACTCTTTGTTTTTTTTCTTTTTATGTGAACAGAGACTCGGATCCTTTAATAGATGTGGAGACGGTCACACCCAGACCTGTTCCTCTATATGATAACCATAAAGCTCTTAGTGTCATGAAGGAGTGTGAGCGCCATGTCCTGTTTGCTCGCACGGTTGCTGATAGTCCCCCGCCTCCTGATGACTGGGAGGAACATATAAACAAGTAATCAACTATGTGGACATTAATTCTCTCGAATATAAATCATGAATCAACCCATCCTAGTTCCAGTGAAAAGTTTTGACATTGTTGTCTGACTTTTTCAGGACTGGATGGTCAGTGGCTCAGAACAAATTGTTCAATAAAGTCCTTAAAGCTCTGCAAGCTGAACGACTAGCCCGCCTTGCCAATGAACATGTAAGTTGTGCTTATATTATTTGTTTTGCAGTCAAGAGAGTAGCTGAGTAATGAGAATATAAAATCATAACCACATTCTGATTCTATTGGCATTTGTTAATGCATATGTTTGGTTTTAACCATTCATTTTTGATGAGTGTGTGGGCTCAGGTTAAATGATAAAAACATGTGAAATCAAAACCACCTGCCCAGTTAAAATAAGATCTCACGCTTTTTTTTAAATATTAAGGCAAGTGTTATCCTATAAAATGTTGTTACTAAAGCCGTCTCATTTTAGTGTTTTAAAATGTTGCATTGTAATTTCCGCGGCTGTGAATAAATCTGGATTATAAAATTTCATTGAAATATTTATTGAGAACTTGTTTTTCCTTAGGCCTCCAATGAGCCGATTTTGCGGAGGGTGGCTGTGGACAAGTGTGCCAGAAAGGTGCGGCATGCTTTAGCAAGTGTGAACTGGGACAGCAAACTGACACAGTGGCTACACACCACCATGATTGAGTCCTTGAGTTTGGCCATGCTCGCTGCTTACCTGGACGTGCTGCAGACACTCAAAAGCAAGGTATTGTCGTCATTATTTTATTTATATTTCATGTCAAATGTTTGCACTGGTGTCTGCAAGGCCTTGGATTATTGATTCATGGCTACGCTCCTCTCTGTGTCCGTGAAGCTGCCCTCACTGATTGACAGAATGTTGCTAACAACGCAATCCGCAAAGACTGGTGCTCCAAGTGCAGAGGCCCTGTCACTGTTACTGAAACGTCCCTGGGACCCAGCTGTTGGAGTTTTGTCTCAAAACAAACCGGTAAACTCCCAACATTAATCAGATTTAAGAGATTTTGTTTGGGGGGGGGGATTGGTCTTTGTGATCTATAGCACACACACACCACATGTTTGTTTTGTCTTTATCGTTTCAGAGCAAACTTCCCGGAGCTCCACTCATCCTAATTGCGCCATCAAGTCCAACTAATCCTGCCCTGTCCACCTCACGGCGGATGAGATTCTGGCAGTCACAGCTGTCCTGTTTGGGCAAGGTCTCACTTACACAAGTCTGCACACGTTACCAAGAACTCATGTTTTTAGTTTGTGTTAAAAGTGCTTATGACAGCTGTTTTTGAATCATTAGGTCATCCCAGTGCACACCCATGTGAACAGCGGAGCCAATATTGGCATAACTCAGTGTCTCGAGCACATGTTGGGCACCGTCAGAGCTAAGGTTATGGAGGTAGGATGTTCTTTCAGTACGACTTCCATATTGTTTGAAAGTTCTGAAGGCCGTGATAGTTTCAAATATGCACATAGGAGATAGAGTTTATTGACTTTTGCCTGTGTCCTCAAAAACATTTATTTGAACAGCACTAATTATGAAATTTGTCTTCATCCATTAGCCTGTTACAAGTATCCAAAACATTTGCAGTGTACAGTTATTTAGAGAAGATCATTAACGGGTGATGCTCTGTGCTTGCACATTAAACCACATAATAACCTCTCAAACATATTGTGTTAAATGTCCCTTGTTGAAATTAATTACACAGAAAGTGATTGCACCTCATTGCCTCAACAGTTTCTTTTAGCACTTTAATTATCCTGCATGTGATGCTCAAATAGGTCCATGTGGATTTTTTTTGTACATGATATTTATGCTGCTGTTTTGACAGTGTCTTATAATTATAACCTTCAGGTTCACAGTCACTTCCCTCACAAACCAATCATCTTGGTGGGCTGGAACGCTGGTGCTCTCATCGCTTGTCATGTAAGATGTCTTATGAATTTTTGTGCTCTTATGTGAGACTAAATTTTTTTCTCCTGTGGGGGGCATGAAGCATCATTAAACCTAATACTGAATATTTACAGGTGTCCCTCATGGAGTACTTGACAGCTGTGGTGTGCCTTGGCTTTCCCCTGCTGACAGTCAATGGGCCAAGAGGGGTAAGATGCATGGCGTAATCATCCAATCCTGTGCAAATCCCTGTTCATGTTAGTATTTCTATTATGTCAAGAAAAACTGAACCTTGGTCTGCAGTCAGCAGCTGTTGGTATTTGTGTTACCGGCTTACAGGATGTAGACGACCCACTGCTGGACATGAAGACTCCAGTGTTGTTTGTGGTCGGCCAGAACGCGCTGCAGTGCAGCACCGAAGGCATGGAGGAATTCAGAGAGAAACTGAGGGCGGACAACAGCATGGTGGTGGTGGGAGGGGCTGATGACAACCTTAGGTCAGTCATCTTTTGATTTTCCTCTAATGGAGTTTAAACATTTTCATATATAAAAGTGATTACAATTTTAACAGTTAATTCCTACTACTTTCACAGAATCAACTCGGCAAAGATGAAATCAGAGGCACTGACGCAGACTATTGTGGATCGCTGTGTTCAGGTTAATACTTTGAACTGGAAATATCTGATTTTTGTTTGCCTTACAGACCTCTTTTGAAAGCAACTACACGTTTGATGCTAATGTCAGAAGCTTGTTCTTGCAGGATGAGATTGCTGACTTCTTGTCAGGCGTCCTTACACGGGCAGAGGGACACGGCCATGGCTCAGGGGAGATGAGGGACCTGGACACAGAGAAGAAGAAGAGGCCTCGACGGGAGCTTCCCTTTGACATGGAGAGAGGGAGACCTTCCTCCCCCGCACTAAGAGTCCCCATCTCACCATCGGGTTCAGAGGTCAGTCAACAGGCCTCCTTTTTTCAGAAACTTTCCTTTTGAAGTCTTAAACAACTTAATGTATTTCACTTACTTTATGGTATAGTATTTTTCACTTTTTGAAACCTATGAAATGGAGAGACACATGGTATTGTCTTATGTCATTGTGCCACCCTGAAAGGAATTGGCATCTTCTGATCTATTTTTTTATTAAAAAATGTTACCTGGATAAAGATTTATTTAAGTAAGCTCTAAATCTGCTAATTCCATTTCTAAAAATATTTTCATTTTATTTTATTGTTTTACAGTGCTGTGTTCATCCAACTTCAGAGTGATACATACTTGTAATTTATTCATTGGCTTTCATTTCTAACAACAGTTCATACACATCTGGGGGAAATTCTAATAAACAGACCTCAATTGAGTTTGCTGCAGTCCTCTTCAAATTAATAAAAGCAAGACATCTAATAAATATTAAAAGAACATTGGTAGCTGATATTTATCTGGAGTCTATTGTTGTGAATATAAAAGCTTTTTTTATATGGGTTTCCTTATTTTGGGGGTCTAGACTATTAAATAGCAATATACATTCACAATAATAAACATCAACTTGACTACTTTTGTGCACAAAGAATGAAGAAAAGTGTAAATCGGGTAAATAACTTAAACATAATTTGTACTTTATTTTGCTGTCATTTATAGTTACGCTGAGTTCACAGATGGATAGACTGACTTTAATAGTCCCTGGTGGGGAAATTAAGATGTCACAGCAGGTACATTAAATGCTATAAAATATTGAGATAAAGCATAGAAAATAGACAAAGTGCAGTAGATATCCAATGCACAGTTAAAACACACAAATATGTGACAAATGTTGTTAAAAGCATGTAATAAAATATTAATGGATTATTAGAATGACAATATCAGCAATAATAGTGTCACAGCCAAACATTTCTAATAGTGCTATATAATGTATATCTAATATGCTTTAACTGTGCAAGGTAAGTGTGTGTTTATATATAGTTATATAATAATTTTTGTGCAGTATGTGTCATACACAAAATCATGACACTACAATAAAATTTGGAGTGTTGATGTAATGTGCAAACATGTAGCGGCATCCACTGATGGCTCTGACAGAGGCAGAAGAATTGTATAGTCTAATAGCACCAGGCAGGAACGATTTCCTGTTTCGATACTTTTATACAGCAGAGTTGAATGAGTCCATTGCAGAGGCTGCTCTTAAGTTTTTCCAGTGTTTTATGGAGGATGGGAAGCATTGTCAATGTCAGTTTTCAGCGTTGCGTCCTCAGCTGCCTCCTCCAGGGTGAGCTAAGGACAACAAACGACTGCCTTTTTAATGAGTTTCTTCTCCTGTGTTTCGGCTGGAGAGAGAGAGAGAGAACCTGAAGTATTCGGCAAATATGAAGTTTCTGCAATTTGTATTTGTGCCCATTCAATGACGGGGAGTTTGGGTGACATCAAAGGCACCCTGAAATAAAATCTATTATTATTATGTCATGAAAGACTGACTTCAGACCAAACCGTTTTATTGCTTTTTCTTTGGACGCATGTCTACATCAACCTTCAAGGCTCATAAAGGGATTTTTATCAAATACACTCACAAAGTAAGTCAAAAACTTAATTTAAAATAAAGAAAGTAAAATTGAAATATAAACAATACAAGAACACTGTAATAAGGGACATAAATCATATATGTAAAGAAAAGTTTAGCTATATATATTTTTTTAAATGTATAATCAACATTTCTTTTCCTCTGGCACAAAAGGTGGACTAAATTGCAAAGACAAATACTCAAATACTGACACACAAGAATCATTCTTCCTATTTCCTGTGTCTGCAGGATTTGTCCAGTGTCTGCAGCAGTCCCACCTCAAGTCCCAAACCCAAGACGTCTGGACTGTCTCCGGCCCAGAAGTCCAGTCTGATCACAGCGACGCAGCTCCTCAAGACACACATGCAGCGCTCCGGCACGGTGCTCACACACAAGCAGGCCCAAGGTTAGACCTCCACCTCGCTTAAACTTCAGGTGCACTGGGGAAGAGGGGAAAAAAAACATTGCGGCCGGTTCACGTTCACCTACATGTGCACCTGTGTATACACAGCTCTCACATTCATCCCACTTGTTTATGTAAACTTGTTACAATGAGTCATTCACCTCAACTTCTGTTGAATTTTGCAAAAGCTGTGTGGACAAGCTGAGCAGACAGGCCTTCTGCCAGCAAAGTTGTTAGGCCTGGCCGTGTCTTTTTTTGGGAGGGGGGATTAAGGTGTTTAAAAAACATCTTAAAATATGCGTTTTTATAGATTAGAAGCTTAGGCCTGACGGAATCTGTAGGGGGGGTTGTTGAGTGCAGAATAAACTGATTGTAAATAAAAACTTTTTACGAGAACATCATGTCACGACATCTGATGGGGCGAGATGGAACGTGACTGAAATACTCTCCTCTCATCCTCTGTCTCTTCTCTACCTACGACTTTCCTTTCTGCCTTTTTTTTCCAATTCATTCCAGCTCAGTTCGCTGCTTTTATGAAACAAAACATGCTTGTGAGGAAAAATCTTCCTCCTGGCACCCCTCCTTGTATTTTTGGTAAGTGTCTATCCCTCTTCCTTTCTCTTTCCTCTGTCTCTTTTCACTCCTTTCCTTATTACCATTGCCCTAATATGTACACATATTAAAAAAAATCCGGAATTTTACATTTCTCCAACAAAAATGGTGCATTTTGAAAAGCAGGTTTCCTTTACTGACAATTTGTAGTTGAGTGACAATGCAAGATTTCCAACTAAAGATGGGGTTGTGAAAAGATCAAAGACCACAGGGTCATGTAGCCTCAACAGTCCGGTGAGTTTGGTATTTTATTTGTGTGGTGTAGTGCCTGTGGCCAGTGATCAGATGGAGAGCCTGGACAGAGATGAACTGAGGTCCCATGGCAAGAGGAGGCAGACGCCTAGTCCCACGCCAAGCAAAGCTTCCAAGAGAGCCAAGATCAAGGTCACCATTGTTTCCCAAAGTGAGTCAGCAGGGGGCGCCATCAGCCCCGCTACGCAGGAAGGTATAAAATCCAGTATCTTAGCTCATTAGTAAATAAATGCTGTTGTTTTGTGGCTTGATTAAATATTTTGAGCTAAATAACAGACCGTCATGAAATACTCTTTCCATGCAGCAGGTGTCTCTGGGAAGCCCTTGACGGTGACCGTGGGGCAGACTGTGGCAGGAGCCAAGGAGCTCTCCGGACTTCTGACAGGCCAGCGGTAAGCTAGCCTGCCGAGCCACACAGGCACAATCAGTATGGCGTGCTTAACCACAGACCTACTGCACACCCTAACCCATGCCACCTTATCAGACAAAATATGTGTCTGGTGCAGAGGGATTGATTGAGTGGTGCTCTAAGAGTTTGGGAGTGATGGCCAAACAGCACTTGCTGGGGTAGCTCTTGAGTAGATTGGTGGTTATGTGTGTCACTGCAGGTCTGGTAGTCTCTCAGAGGTGTCTGGTGCCCTGTCCCCAGGCTCCAGCTCATTCAACAGCATGGTGTCAGGGTCCTCCACAGCAGTCCAGGCGCAAGCTCCGGCTACTGCCCAAGGTACCTCTGTCCTGTCCTGCTCGCCTGTTTGCACTCTCAACTGTGCAGCTAGTCTCAGCGCAGAAGCCTCAACAGTGTTTTTGTAGTTTAAACTTTCGAACACTGGATGAGAACAGTGTGTGAGGACATATTTAAGCAAACATCATCATTGATCACCTCTTGAGCCATCGCTGTCTGTCACTGTCCTGAACATTACCCTTTGGACATGCCTTCCATGAGGTGTGCTTGTGTGTGTCCATCTAGGCTGAGATGGTCGGCGGGGACTGGTGGGGATGGGGAGCCGGTTGTTAATAATTCTTCAGCATTGATTTCACTGAAATTTCAGCTCCATTGATTCATCGCCTCTGTTTGTGTGCAGTGCCTTCCGCCAGCAGTCTGCTTCAAGGCCTAAGTTTCAGTCTTCAAGAGATCGTCACCAAAGCTCCTAGCTTTCCCTCCACAGCGGCCAACACAGGCAGCACACAGGTACCCCTTTATTACAATCACATAACCAGAAGGTTATCTGTGCTATACTGATAACTGTTTGACACAGTCAAACATGGAAAATAAGCTACGACTAGTCGATTAAGTTGATTAATCGCCAATTATTTTGATAATAGATTTATCAATTCGAGTCATTCTAAAAAGAAAATACTCTGGTTACAACTTCTTAAATATGATTTTCTGGTTTCTTTAGTCTTCTACAACACTAAACTGGTGATTTTTGGCTTGTGATTTATTGGTTCAAATAAAATAAGACACCTTAGGTTGGATCTTCAGCTCTGAAGAGCGATTGTCATTTCACACCATTTTATGTATTAGAACAAATTGATTGTCTCAGCAATCAATAGATAATTATACTACTGAAAAAGACTTCAGTCGCAGCCCTAACAGTGTGATTAGGTAAATACCAAACGCAACAGAGCAATAGAGAAAACAAATCCATCTCTATTGATAGATGCAGGTTGAATCAGATAAGTTAATTTAGATGTTTTGTACAGAAATGTGACTAGATCCGCTGACAGAATTGGTTTGGAGCTCACACTATTAAATGTACTGATGGATATATTACACTTTAGTTTACAGAGCCACTCAACTAAAACTAATACAACAGTTCTGTAACAACGCTTCCCTTCATCACGGTTATAATGTGGTGTTGATTCAACTTTATGGTCCCTGCAGAGACTGTCATTAGTGGTGCTTTTGTTACACCAAGAAAGGTTTCGAATATTTCATTCACCACACATACCAATAACGAATGTTGACTAAATATCAGAAAAATGTCTCCAATCACTTATAAATCTGTATGCTGGCAGTTAGAAAAACTAAGCAGAGATGGAAATAAATTCAATGCTATTTAAGCATCTTCTCCCCCCCTCCCTCAGGCGGTTTGTGGAAAGCCCCAGGGTCAGGTCCTGAGCTCCATCGGTACCAGCAGCAGCACTTTGCTGCGTGCCGTGCCTGTGGTCACTACCGGGGGCGTGGCTAAAACCACCGCCATCCACCAACTGCTCACCAACGGCGGGCTAGCCAAACTCGCCAGCAGCTTGCCCGGCTTGGCACACATCACCAACCAGACCGCTGGTATGTCTCGAGCTGCCAAAACGCGACGGCCACGTTGAATGCCCAGGGTTCATTCATCCTTTGTTTTGGAAACGCTAGTTCAGGACGTGTAGACCAGGGAGGATTGCTGCGCTACAGGGCCAGAGAGGACGGCTCTGTGGATGCGTGTAGATAGTTTGCCTGGAGGAGTCCGACTGTCAGGATTCGCAGTCAGATGTGCAGCTATGCAGCATCTGAGGACAGATTAGCCGTGTACAACATGTTTTGTACAATTGTTCATGTTCAGTAAGAGCCATATGGGAAACAAAACATCCAAATTTGAGTTCCCAGCTTGTGTGTGTGTAGAAATGGATGCAAAATATCAATATATGGAACCATATAGTACAAAATAATTGAGTTATGTTGGATAATAAAGACTGATAAAACCATGTTCACTAAATTGAAGATACGCTCAAGTTAAATGTCCCAGTGCAGATTGTTTTTGTCAGAATTCTCTGTTAAGTCATTTTGTGTGTGTGTTTTTTTTTATTTGCCTCTTCATGTAGTAATGTTTTGTAAATCCATTAAATCACCTGCAAGTAATATCCATACATACAGATGCTGAGATGTTTATAAGCAATAATGCAAGCACATGACATTACCCGAGCCCTGTTGCTGTTGTTGCAATAAAAACTGGAATCAAACTCATGTTTTCATTGCTCCTGTATTTGTTCCCCCCTCCCCTTTCAGTCTGTGGCATTGCCCCCCCCCTCCGCCCCAACTAAACCTACACATTTGCTTTTACTTCTCATGATGTTGTGTATCCAGCACCCTGTGCTATGAACTCAACTTGCTCACGGAACCATGTAACACACACGGGTCATTCCGATGGCTTCCATCACAGCATATTTGTCATCTTTAATATGGCAAATGTTGAATGTCATTTTAATGTCTTTGAGGGATTAGCATGTGTGATAGTCCTGAACACCTTTATTTGTGTGTTATTAGGGCAGAAAGCCCCCACCTCTATAACAGTGACCCTTCGAGGAGCACAGCCGAGCCGAGTGGTATCACTCAGCCAAGCTGGCGAGGCCGTGATACCAGCACGGATCCATGAGCCTAAGGTGTTTTGCACTTGATTATCTAATCATTCGCTGACATGGACACTTACCTTCTCTAATGTGTTTGGTTCTACTTGTTTATTTGTATGATGTCTGCATTTTTTCCCACACTGCCCACATCATTATCCAGCCAAACCAAAGGCACTTTGTCTTTTTAGGTGGCTTATGAATCCTCACTGCCATGGCAACAATGGCTTGAAATGTCTCTAGATAGTTAAACTTACAGACCCACATTAAATGTTAAAATGGTGTATTAAATGCGGAATGATCCTTTTATCCTATTTATCTTGAGGTTTAATCCAGCTAGTGCGTCACGTTATTTTATAACTTGGTATGTATCTTACAAATAAAGCTGTTTGGGTTGATTATGTTTATATAGCACTTTAAAAGCAAGCTGGTTTGGTGCCAAAGTGCTTCACAAAAACAAATACAAGCACAGAAATGTGTGCATAATAATAAAAAATAAAAAAAATTCAAAATATAAATCAGAAATTTAAAAAGATGGAAGAGCAACTAAAAGCCAGGGTATAAAAGTAGGTCTTAAATTGCTTTTTAGAAGCATCAACAAACTTGATCTATCTTGTGTTCCCCTACCTTCTTTTAGAGGATGTATATAGTGTGATGTTTCCTTCCAGTTTTAAATGGTACTGACTATGAGGTTCAAGAGTGAACAGCCCAGATCATGTTTAATAGAACATTGATTTGATCTGCTGAGTATTATTTTAGAGAGATACGTGTTTGGGTAAAGAATAGATGTGATATTTCAGTCATCCTTGTACAGTCTTTTGTAATGCTGAAGTGCAATTTGTAATAACAAAAAACCTGCCATATAACTACAGATTAGAAACTACTTCCTCAGATAAATTTTAATCTTAATCTATTTAAATTGCATTCTGAGAAAGGGTCGTGGAAAAGAAAAAAGCAAGACATTATCCTCACATTACAGAACATACTGCATCACTATTGTCTATCTTAGAGCCAATCTCACTGCTTTACTATAAATAGCTTCATTATTATATGTTCTCGCCTTTGCGTTAATCGATTTCACTGTGCCCCTTTTGCAGCAGTGAAAATCTCAGACCCAGATTTCCATTTGGTGATACATCTGATCCAAGTAGCTGCTGTGCCAGGGGCGTCTGGGGGCCATGCGGCCTGCTGCCGAGACCCAGCCCTCCCCGCGATGATGGAACACACCCGCCCCGCGTCACGCCGAGCACCTGCCTCCCGTCCTCCAGAGGCCCTGAGTTGCTGCGATGCTTTTTAACATCCCCGCCCTCCTCTAACACCCCAAAATTCAGCGAGCAAAGTGTGCCAGGCGCCCCATCCGGCATAATCACACATCATCCTCCAGGGAGAACAATACCGTGTGTCGTGTGAGGATGAACTGCCACTGACAATATGACTACGCTACCAAAAGGACAGATGTGCCTACGTCTCTACTAAAGTTTTTTTGTATGTACATTAATCATTTTGTCATCTCATTAAGCAGCGGCCTATATATGTACGAGTGAATGATTCCCACAGCTTTAATTTCATTTATCGTAGCAATTAAATTCATATCATAACAGTAATTCACCATCATTTACTTTTCTTGCTTATTTAATCTATCCATGACAGGCCTAAAATACGTCAGCATAAGATCTAAATCACAGTGATGATATTGTAGAAGCTACAATATGCTGTCAAAGTTGCCATTGAGCAATTCTGCTCTGAATACAATTCTCTCCAACAGCTCCAATACATGAACTGGGCACGTACGTCAGTATTTATAAGCAAAAGTACTTTATTTGTCCCTTATGACTAAACCTAACCTGAAGCCAGTGTTTTTCATCTGCACTGTGTCATCACTTCAACGCTGTGTATGGACTTTTTTGTTTGGCACCACCACTGTAAACAGCCTAAAGACACTCAACTGTGTTCCCAGTTTGCTAATCTAAATATTTGGTCCTATGTATTCAACACTTGTAGCGTTGAGCAACCCAAAAGCTCCTCTTATTGAAAATATAATGAAGGCGCTTTACTCTCGGGCCGTGATAGTTATACCGTTGTGTTTACAGCAACAGCATAAATACAGCCCACTCATCTCCGCAGACATCCTGTCTTAAATTCCACACATAGGCAGCAGTCAGATAAGATAAAGAGACGAGTGTGTCTCGTCCCCCGCTTATATAAGCCAGGCTTTGTATGTAATAAGCAGGGACGGGATAACCGATGCCAGTCAGACAGAGAACAACACGGCTGCTGGCATAACCTCCCATCATCAGCAGCAGTGCATATCCAAGCAATCCACCGGAAGTCTCTCCGTTCAATATACACAGTGTGGACTAGAGCATTAGAGCATCACAGTTGTTTTTTTTGTTTTTTTTTCCATTTTCTTCTCAGAATGAATTTGATGCGTGTGGAATCGAGTGAGATTGGGAAAGAGTATTTCAGCTTAGTGAGACGATCTTCACAGAGATACGAGTCCTCAAGAACGGAACAGCGCCTGTATCTGAAATCACTCCTGTGTTTTCCACACACTTCATTATAAAGAGCGGATGTGTCTGTGGAGAAAGTGGAGCGATTATTGGCTCTGGCGATGTGTGTTGGATTTAAAGGAAACCGAGGGAATACCTCTCTTAATTTCTTTCCTTTTTCTCAATCAATTTTTTTTTAGACATAACTCAGTTAAAATGAAAAAGGAAGGAAGGAAACAAATAACAGTAAAACAGCCAAATAAGGCAATAAAACATAAAAGGCTGAGAATAAACTAAAAGTTGGACCATAGGCAATAATTAGTAGTATACTGCAATGTGCAATGTGGTACATGAGCATGCTGCTGTTTGCTCTACAGTAAGGTGAAGTATTGCCCTACTAAACTTAAATTACCTGTGCAACAGATTTTATTCAAACCTTGAGGAAGATAATATAGCAGAAATATAGAAGACAATTACTTTTTGTTTGCTTTAATGCGTGTGTATGCCTGTGTACACATAGGCGCCCGGGGGGGGCCTGTGTTGAAAAGACAAAGCAGATCACTCCTCTCATGCAAAGCTCAGCCACTCCTCACACTGACAACAGGTGGCGCTATAATCACTTCAAATTCAGCTTAAATGGGACCAAAGCGTAGGGTGAAGTCAGGTCATTCGGTTCACTTCTTTCATAGATTACCAAGAAAACCACATAAAATTCTGAACATCTGAGCAAATGTTGCCAAGCACAATAACTTTGGACCGTCACACACACACACACACACACACACACACACATCAATAAGCCCATCCCATACCTCATTAGGAATGCATGCTCAAATAATCTGTGGCGGCTAGGAAGGTAAAAGGGGGCATCAAACAGTTCGTCTTTATTAAAGCACAATTCATGTTTGCTTATTTCTCAAATGGTTTAATCAATTTATGAGTTCAGTATAGGCGGTTGGAATAAAATGGCGATTTTATGGCACCTGGTAGCCTAGAAACATGCTTGTTGCACTTCAGAAAAAGGCTCCGTTTTAGCTTAATTTGTTATCCCATAATTTGTTATAGAACACATTCTAGGTAACAAGAGGGCATTAAAAATTGATTACGAGTCAAGCTCTTAATAAAAAAACAACGATTTGTATCATTATAGTCTCTGCTTTAGTTGCTGTTATTACTTTAATCTTTACTCAACCCATCCTGGTTACATTTGACCAAATAGGATTGTTTCATATTAAGGGACATATGTCGCAACAATAAAATGTTTCCTGATTAAGCTGTGAATATCAAAGAGTGAACGATGTAAAACCTAATTTTTTCCCATATTACCAGGCTGGCTTCTCCCTAATGGAGAAAAGGTCAAAACTCAATGTGTTCGCCTGTTTGTTGGTGTAGCGCGTGCATGTGACAGTGTGAATGGCTTCAGGTGCACATGCATGAATGATATTAAAATCAGTCATTAAAAAATTAAAAAAACTAAAAGGAAACAAAGAAGTGTGTTTAATTAAAATGTGATTAGCAATTTCTTAGAGATGTAGGAAGATGAACACTCAAAAGTGTTGTGTAGCTTTACATTTAGTCCCCATAAACAACATAAAAGTTAAAGGTCCCATATTTGCGGAAATTGATATTTTAATTGCTCTTGATTATAAGGTCAAGGTTTCATATAAATACTGCCCCATGTTTCAAAACAATCAATCCACGAGAAGAAGCTGCAACTCAAACTCAGTCGTCAGAGAAGTGGTGATGTCACAACCACAGAGTCACCCCGCCCCATTCGGAGCCATTTCCAATCAGCCAATCAGAGGAGAGGCTCATTAATATTAATGACACAAAACGACCTGTTCTTTCTAGTCTGCCCGAGAAAAGTTTGAAAGAGCCCCTACAGAAATAGATAGCAAATCATAACAAATTAAAGCAGGAATTTACATTCTTTATGTGTATTTTGGTAAAATATTGCATTGTCATTGTTGTCACTCAGATGTATAATCCTCGCAACTAAATGTCATGTAGATTTATACCATTTTACGCTGATCAAGCAGCATAAGCCGTTAAATACCAACATACCACTTCTGATCCTTCAGCAGGAGCCATTTTATTAGTTAATCAGTTGGTTGTTGGGTTCGTAATATGGTGTAAAATGTCTATCAGTGTTTCCCAAAGCCAAAGCATGCAATCTAAATTTATTTTTTAATATTCAGACCAACAGTCTACAACCCAAAGATCACCAGTTTACCAGGAGAGAAGACTAAAGAAACTAGAAAATAATCTGATTTGAGTTATTCAAACCAAAATTTTTTTTACATTTTCATAGATGGCAACAAATCGATTAAACAATCGATTGGTATAAATGTCTGTGTACTTGCTTACTACGATCTGCTATGACCTTTTGTCAGATTGAAATGAACCAGTGTAACTGGCTGGTGTGTGCACATATGAGTAATAACATTGAATCTGCGTGGAGGGCACACTGTTTATTTGTACCCTGGAAGTTGGAACAATTGGCCTATTTGTACCCAGCCCAAAGTTCTGTAGTTACAGATCTACAAAGTCCACATCCACGGAACATCCTGACTCAAAGCAGCAGGGCCGCGAAAAACCGAGGTTTCAAACCTGCGTGAAACCGAGACTGGTTTCTTTTGAGTGTTTCAGGCCTGTTATTTTTGTTTTAGGTTTTTGAAGTAACAATTATTATTCCTAAATACTACTTTCACAGTGGCGGCCTACCACTCCAGCGGGCAGCACCTGCAATTGGAGAAGCGGCTTTCTCCCAACCCGGAACACGAGCGGGAGGACGCCGTCGGCCCTTTTTTGTTGCCAGACCTCGGGGTCACGGGGAGAAAATGTAAATCAAATCAAATCCAACTTTTTGGGGTGACCCCGAGCATCATAAAAAGCACCTGGAAAGTAAATATAATAGGACCTATAATATGAACATTTTTTTTTTTTTGCATGAAGCTGTTTCATTTAAAGGTTGAAAAGTGGTGAGTACTAATAGTAAGAGTGAGAGGAAAATATTCTAGGTAACCAAATCCTCCTGCTCTTGAATGACCCCTGATGGACCGACAGGGGAGCCGTAAAAAAGAAAAAAAAAGAAAAGAAAAGAAGGATCGCACCGGGGGCATCAGCAGCGGGTAAAACGCGGCTTTCCACCGCCCCTGCAGCCGCATTTCTGCAAAGTTTGTCTGGCAGGACCCAGCTGTGGCCCGGAGCTCCGGCGGCACGACATCCACTTCCCCCAGAGCCGAGAGCGCACCGGGCGGGGAGAGGGTGCGCCTGAACCCGCCCTCCGGAGGGATCGCGTCCCCCCCCCCCAAAAAAAAACCTCCCATTTTCTGCCTGCCTCTCTCTCTCTCTCTCTCCCTCTCTCTCTCCTCTCTCGTCCCTCTCTCTTCACCTTTATCCCTCGCCTGTCGCAGTTCCCCCCGCCACAACCATGGATCTCGCAGCGAGGTGTTTGTTCCTCCTGTCCTGTCTCGGAGCGATATTGGCGATCGATTTGTACGGGATTGATCCGGGCTACTACGTGGAGTCCGTTGCCACATCAGAGGTGATCGACTACAAGGATCCCTGTAAAGCTGGTGAGTTTTTCCCCCCTTTCTGTTGTGTGTATAATGAAGCTGCGCTGTAAATCACCTATTTTTGTACGCGTGTGTGTGGATCTAGAAACATGCCACGAATGTGTGTGTGTGTGTGTGTGTGTTTTGCGGCAGCTTTGCAGAAATTGGCCGGGAGAAACGTGCGATGACAGTAGCGTGTGTGTACTTTTGAGGAACGAAAACACAACAAAAAGAAAGATTTCCTTATATAGGATATAATGTGCATTTGTTTTGTTTTTTTGCACTGAGTGACATAGTTTCTGCAGTTTTAGTTTTTTCTTTTTAAAACATCCGAAGCGAGTCTTCTCACCCCGAGTCCGGAGACTGGCTGCAAAGGGCTGGACGAAGTGGAAATTTGCAAGGATGAATACATTTCTCCAGACATGAAAAGTTTTTTAGAAGAAAAGTTGCAGCCTGCTGTTTTGAGGCAACCCCCCCTCCTCCTCCTCCTCTCTTTCTCTCCTTCTTTGTCATTGCTGTAGATCCTGCAGGCTGTCTGCTGCTGTGTATTATTCAACAAAGGATTTACACGTAGATTTTGCAGACTTCTGCTCCCTTTCTGCTTGTTGGTTTTATTGTCAGTGCACAAATACTCCTTTTTTTTCCTCTCTCTTTCTCTCTCTCTCTTCCCACCGGCTGTTCACACAGGCCACTAAAGTGGAGGAGGGGAGAGGAGAGTGTACAGTGGAGCTTAGAAATTATGCACAGAAATCTGTTTGTCTTGTGGCTCAAGGTATATATGTTTGATCCTTTTCGGGGCCTTGCGTTATTTTCCCTATTGTCTGGCCGAGACATATCTGTGTTGTCATCTTTTTTCTTTTTCTTTCTTTCTTTTTTTTTTGTACTGTGAACTCACTGTCTTGCCAAATCCCTTTGGGGGAGTTTGAACAGATTGTGTTTTCCATCTGGTGAAAGTATTCAGGTTACAGATAGAGAGAGTTGGCTTCAGTCGAAATGACCTCTAAAGTCCCGAAAGTGTTAACTGATTTGGCATTTGACAATGTTTCTGATGTGGCTCCAACTTTATCTGAGCTCTTCATCTCTCTCCCTCTCTCTCTTTCTCCCCCCGGGGAAAAGGAGTGTCGAGGGAGAAGTAAAGATTGTGCTTTAAGGAGTGCTGCAGCGGCTCTGCATAAACATGACAGAGGTCAGGCTGCGGATGATGTCCGCGCGTACCGGCCAGCGAAGATGGTCCTTCCTGTTTTCTTGCTGCACTGTTTGTGTGGAGTTGCGAGGAGCAAACTTGCACACACACAAAAAAAAAGAAGGAAAAAAAAAAAAGCTGACGTTAGTCATCCGAGTGGTCACACCGGAAGTTTTCCTGGACGTGACGTGGTGTTGCTGACACACAGGGGTCGGCCGTGTCATGTTTGCATCTCCCTCCTCCTCATTTTTTCCCCCTTCTCCTTCCACTTTTCTTCTTCTTCTCACCAAAAAAACAACATTCAGCAGAATAGTCATTCCCGCTTTGAGGCCGCTGTGATTTGGCGATTGTCTTGTTATTTTTTTTTTCTAAAAGATGTTATTATCAGTAGTAATCCGTTTTGAGCGTCATTTGAATAGTGTGTGTTTTTTTGTCTCCTCTGGGCACGTCTGGTCTGTCTGTAGACAGGTGATTGTCACAAGTACAAACTCCCACTCTCGTAACCCTTCCCAGTCTCCAGCTCTTCCAACACCCACCTGCTTTTTCCTTTCCTACTAAGCAACAAAGAGCGGCAAGCATCTCTCATCTTTCCCCTTTTGATAATACGCCGGAGACATTTTTTTTCCACAATAAAGGACACTGTCTGGTACAGAGTTGATGATTCCTGGATTATTGATTTTCTCTCTCCCCCCCCTCTTCCCCTTCCCATTTTTTCGAGCACATCGCTGCAGCGAGTCTATTTGATCGCTCTCTGTGGCCTCGGGGTCAGCATTTTTATGTCATGCTGCTTCTGCCGAGGCAAAATGCTTACAGCCGCGTGAAGTTCCTAATGCGCCGGGGCTCTGCGCTTTTCCTGTCTTTTCTAAGACTGTCCTCGCTTAACACTGTTCTTGGATGTCAGTATTTCTTTTTTTTTTATTATTGAGTGGGGGATTGGTGTGAAAAATCACTATCCCGCTGACATACCAAATAACAAACTATCCCCAGATTGTGTAAAAAAGCCTCTTTTTTCCCTCATTTCTGGCTAGTACTCATGTGAGCCACTCCTGTGTTAGTTAAGCCCCCCTGAAAAAAAAAAAATCCCTCGACAATGTTCACATTCACAAAGGATTAAACAACTCATCACTACACCAGACATGCATAGATCGAGGAGAGCCCGTGCAATACCAGTGAAGCAATGCCATCTATTTAGGAAGTTAACCAGTGGAAAATTCCTTAGTTTGCAGAAGTCAAACTTGGCAGCATCCCAGGAAGTCATTTAAGACTCCAACAAGCCACTGAGATTAGATCCACTCATATTCAAAATGAAAAATGGATGAGAACCAGTCACGCCGCATTGTCTTTCTCGGCTTAAATGATAACCGCCCGGGCAGCTTTTGACGTGTGCATATGCATTCATTTATGAAGCGGACGTCTTTATCTACGAGGACTCCTGTCACGTGCGTCGTCAGGCCTGAGCAGGTCCGTGCTCACTCGGGCTGCAGACGGTGGAAAAACCTGAACGCCGCTTCTCCTCCGGTCCTCTCTTATGCAAATGGCGTTCTCAGTTTACCCCGAGCCCCCGGCTCTTCTTCTCCTCTGACTGGCTCGGAGCGCCTCACGCAGACTGTAGGTCATTCACCTTGTGCCAAGGGAAAGCACGGTGCGGAGGTGTGGAGGTGCGGCGCAGGCCAGCCGCACCAGCTGAGGCGAGGTGAGTGCAGGCCATTCACAATATGAACTCAGGAGGTTGTCCACAGCGTGCTGGCTTCCTCCGAGTTAAGTTGCTGATGTAAGTCATTCCTCTTCAGGCTGAAAAGGTTGCTGAGGCTTTATCTTTTCAAAAGAGCTCTGTTGAGGCACCTCTGCAAAACCACCATGGCCTTATTACATTATAATAACCCACCAGGCAGTCATTTGTGATGAAGACTTGTCTCCATTCGTCTGAAATAAAGGTGCAAAACTGCATTTTTAGCCACAGACGTAAGTTTTATTTGTAATTGTGGGAGCGGGGGGTGGGTGGGGGGGGGAAACAGATGATACTCGTTACACAGCGCCGTCCCTCACAGGCCCTTCTCTGGAAACATGATGGGGCTTTGTTGAACTTCGTGATTGGGCCTTCAAGCAACACTTAAGTGGATGCTTTTCTTTTATCATGGAATGCAGGCTCTGTATAGCCAAGCCCACGCTGGGTGTTTTTCTTACATTACAGGACCCCCGCCACTTCTCTCCGTGCGGGGTTCAGGTGATTAAGGAGCCAATCCATTGGCATGATCTCGGCGCATTAGTTGGAACAATATGTTTGTCGTCAGAGCTTAGTAATACCTAATCTTGCATTACATTAATACCAAGGCTGGGTACGGAGCCTAAAGTTAGAACAAATACTTTGGGAGAGCTCATTGAAATGGCTCACAGGATGCCCAATTAGCCTACGATAATGAGCAGCTTAACAGTCACTTCTTCATTATTCACAGTTTGTTTCTTTCCCGTCCTCTGAATAATTCACTGGCGCTGCGTCGCCATTCATCCAGAAGAATCGCTTTTCTGTTCCCTCCACCTGTGGGGACTATACAGTGTTTTCCTCAGCTGCGGATACAGTGGCCGTTATTTATGGAAAGTGTTACAGATACCTCCCAGATTGAGTGCATCCACAAACCCATTTCAACTTTCCTCCGGACATCTGTTCTCAAATAAAGCGTCCCTTTCCTCGCACCAGCAGACTGTATGTGTCTGCTGTCTCCACCACAAATATGAAGCCCCAGATAGTCAAAGTGAGTTTTAGAAAATGTGAAAATCCAGCGGCGGGTGATGCATTATTCATCTATGTAAGGAGCTCAAATAGTGTGTATCGTTGACATTAAAAAGACAAATGGCGGGCCAGCTGATGGGTCATTAGTGGGGGTTCGACTGGCAGTAGGGTATATCAGTAATCAGTGGCAGGGATGAGCTGGGAAATCCAATCTGCTAATGGGCTTGATGGAGTGTGAAATTTTAAAGGGGAGGCAGTCTCTTGCTGTGTGCCCTTTGCAGCTGAGGCCGCTTTCATTTTGTCAATAAGTGATGAGACTTCAGGGTTTTATTGGCAAATAATTACTCTAATGTCAGGTGAAGCTTGAGACTTTGCTGAAACCTCTCTACTAATTACCTTGGGTAACTTTTTTTTTTTTTTTAAATGAGCAGAGTGCAGATAAGCAGATTTTTCTACCCGCCTTGGGCTTAAATTGCAGTGTTAGGAAATGTCAAGGTAAGCATTTGCTGAAGAAATAACAGCTGTTGTTTTTACAAAGGAGAGAGGTACCATATTTACACGACAACAGACCTGCATAATTCATCATTCCTCACCGTGTAGTTAGGAGCATGCATTTTTTTTCCTTTTCTTATAAACATTCTCTATATTGATGTTGCACAGGCTTTCTTTAGTTACTTATTTTCTTTTTTTTTTTTCTTTTTCTCCGCGCTTCTAAACAAACTTGCAATACCAGGACAATGGCTAGGCCGGCCAGCATTTGTCAGAACAGACTGCTACAGAATGAAACCTAAAAAGTGATACTTACACTGTCATCAGATGGTAATCACCTTAACGCAATACACTATTGGCTTCTATTGGAATTCAAATGCAGTGTTTGTTACCAAACACAGGCTGTGAAAGGCGGTGCCAGGGTATTGTGATGCATTCCAGACTTACATATTGGCAGGGCTTTCTCATCCTTCATCGCTCAGGCCTCGCGTGGGGAAAATGTCTCTATAAGCAGAGCGCACCGAGGAGGTTAAACATCACTGCGGCCTTCTAAATATAGGCTGGTGTTAGTGTCCGTATGGGCTTAGTATTGATGTTTGTGCAGGTTTCAGTGGCAGATGTCACGGTCTGGTATTCGCGGAAGGAGATTTATGGGGAATAGTCCGGCTGTGTTTGACACCGCAGAGGTCGAGGCTAGGGCATTACACAAATCAATGGGATTATTTTTGATTGAGATCTCACGTGTAATCTGACGGGATACGCTGATTAATCGGGAGGGGGGGGGTGGTAGTCTGAGATGGAGAGGATTATGATGGTTGAGATCAGTGGTTCCTCACTGGAATAATCTGAAGGGTCTTGAGGATAATAGAACAGACATAATCATATTTCTGACTCAAAACTGATTTATTTTAAGCGTTTACCTTATTTTTAGCTTTGCCTTATCCCTTCAAGCCTCTAAAAGTTAAAAATCCTTTTTTGATTGACTGGTAGACAATGTATCTGTGTGTAGGGATTCTGGTATGCTTCATTTTAAGTGGTCAAATGCCAAAAAGGTTAGATTATTTAAAACAAGACACAGTGACAGGCGGGGGTAGGACTTTATTACACATCTGGTTGGTTCCACTTAAAAATTCATCATTACATTGGTACACACTCAGATTTAGATTTAAACTGGAATGCCTACTTTTTGGCATTTTCTCTAACTAATAAAGGGACATGTGACTGACAGCAGAAGCGAATAACTTAACTGTGGTTAGAATAGAACATTAGTATTACAACTGCAGCTGTTGCCATTTAGGTAATGAATAATGTTTGGAAAGAGAGGCAGCGCTGCACTTCGCGGTGATCACTCGCCATCTGCCACATTCACTGGCCTTTAATCTACAGTGTAACACACAAGTCCTTCTGCTTTTCTACCTCATATCATCACAGGGCCCCGTATCTAGATTAGTTTATCACCTTTCTCCATAGCTTGTCCTCAATCCCGGCCCAGAGCCGTGTACAAAAGATCCCTAAAACCGTGTGTCTGTGGATAATTAAAGGCAGGAGACAAGGGGATTAATTCACAATCCCTGCGAGTCTTTCCATAAACCTGCAACAGCGTCTCCAGGACGACTGCTGTGCCCGGGGGAAATGAGTCCTAATGCCGCCTGGCCGTGCATTTGCTCACTTCAATCCCCACTGTTGTCTGGGAACAATGACACTCCGGATTAAACGGGCTGTCTCCAGCACAGTGGTGGATGTTTGGGACTCAGCCATGGGCAGAGAGCGTGGTCCTGTGTGAGCCTCATGGGGGTGGGAGCCTCGTTATTTAGTCACGGCCCGCGCACAACGCCGCTAATATGCTGCAAATTGACACTTTGTGTGATAAGAAACGACCTGTTTAATTTTTTACCCACTTGGTCAATATGGCAACGAGAGGAGATACTGAAAACTGCTTAGAATTTTTTTTCTTTTTCATCCAAGTTTATATATCACGACGACTTGGAATTCATTGTTCTGCCTTTTTTCTTTCCACCGCTCAGGCAGCTCTTGGAATCCGATAAAAAAAAAGTGACGATAAAAGAGAAAAATGCCTTTTTTCCCTGTCAGTCTATCAATCCTATACTGAGACATCTGGAAGCTCACCCTTATCATTGGTGTTGTTGGCCGTGGCTCTTCTCCTACGGACAGCCGCAGTCCTGATTGTGAGCAATCTGTTTTGTGTCTCAGTGAATTGGTCAGAGTGATTTTCTTTTTTTCTTTTTTTTGCGAGCACAAATTAGACCTCTTTTAGATCGCTCTTTGACCTCTGGAATTTAAACCTGTCCGCTGAGCATGCCCCGTCTTGCTGACAGTGATCTACACCTTTTCTTATTGCTGTCATTAGCCTCTAATCCCCCAAACACTGTCGTTCTGCTGTGCATCTTCTACGACCCGCAGGGTGGAACGCCGCTCTGCATCTACCCAATCCAACTCCAGATTGTTTCAATAATACTCCTCTGGTGCATGTGGCTTTTTTTCTTGCCGCTTGTCTCAAGACCACTGTCAAACTTTTATTTAAATGCAAGGAGAGAAAAGAGCTTTCTGTGTTTGTCGTGTGGTAAAAAAAAAAAAGTTGAAAACATGGAATAAAATCCGGTTTATCTGCGCAGGGTTGATTTTATTGCATGTCACAGCGAGAGCAGCTTATTTCGATGGTGACACATTGGAAGAGTTACAGATTGGAGCGACCGCTGTAAATGACTCCCATTAACTCCACAGCGTAGCGGTTCCTCTCTCTCTCCCTGCACCGCGCTAACCTCCCAACAAACATCAGGAAGGCTGTCATTTTCTTTCTGCTCCACATCTGCCGTCCCTATTCAGGGCTGCGGCGCCGGGCAGAGGGGATATGCCTCCTTCCTCTCCTTCCCTTCCTCTCCTCGTTGTCATCTCCTGCTCAGGCGTGGGCTACAGTGGCCCCCACCACCGTGCCTGTGCTCCTTTAACTCAAAACCCCCCATCAGAACACCACACACACACACACACACACACACACATACACACACACACACACACACACACAACTCCTGCATAAAAGCCCAGCCATAAATTCTGGAAACGTGCTGGTGTTAAGGGCTTGTTAAACGTAGCGCTGCGTCTCCGCGGAGGGGACGCCATAGCTTACGCTGCACAGAAACGGGGCATATAGCGAGGAGACCCATAAAGCACATTCCTCATAAAGTGAGACTGTTTGGTTATGTTTCCCTTTCCTTGGCCTCATTAAAGAGCTATTACTTGTTCAAGGTGCCCCATATTTCTCCATCCAGCCAGTGTCAGCGTCTCACTGTATCATTTTCTGATGGCTCCCATTAACCACACCACCACGCCAAAGCGCGCGCGCGCGCGCGCACGCACACACACACACACACACACACACACACACACACACACACGTCTGCACGTGCATGCCGTGTATACAGTGTGGCTGAGTTGTGTTGTTTGGTCATACCTGGAGTGAACTTGGCTCAATTAATCATTTAGATGCAAAGGTTTCTGAGTTCACGCTTTCTTTTAACGGCGCTGAGCTGTAGTTGCCACGAGCGATGTGTTGCTTACATTTCTATCCTATAATTAGGAGACGAGGCGGCCTTCCTGTTAACCAGAGAGTCCCGGTGCTGGTTCACAACTTTATTTCACTGCGAGGACAGGGAAAACAGAACAGGAGACAAGAAAGGAATGGAGTTTATATTTTTATGTGTGTGTGTGTGTGTGTGTGTGTGTGTGTGTGTGTGTGTGTGTGTGTGTGTGTGTGTGTGTGTGTGTGTGTGTGTGCATGTGTGTTACATGCTTGAGGCTTAGAGTGGGCCTTCATGAGGTCTCCTCCGTCTGAGCAGCAGGAAAAGCTTGAGGCTACGGGGCGGAGCCAAAGCTGATGCTCCACATTGGGAAGATGCCTTACACTCGTCTGACATGTGCCGTCTCTGTTTTCGTCTCTTTTCAGCTGCCTTTCTGGGAGACATCGCCCTGGACGAGGAGGACCTGCGCATGTTTAAAGTGGACAGGATAATAGACGTGGCTCAGAGAACCGTCCAGATTGTTAATCGCACGGGCACAGGTAACAATAGGAAGCACAGGTTTTCATCAAATTGCTTTTCACTGTCACTCTAGATAAAATTGCAGCTAAAGAGGCTGAAATATATACAGCTCCCACATTCCCCCCCGCTCATTTAATTATACCTTAACACAAGAACTGTCACTCATCACTCCTCTCCTCCGGCTGAGAGCCGGCAGCAGCACCTGTTGGAAGGCGGCTTTGTGATTTTCACGAGCTCTCTTCAAATGTTTGTGTCTACAAGCATCACGCCATCGCTGCATATCGGTACACCTGCATAGCCATGTAGGACAGTAATTGGCGGGCTTTGTCGGGCTAAACGTTGTAAGCAGTATTTAGGCAACAGCTGTGAGTCAGCAGAGATTCATAAGCGCAGCAATCCTCTAAAATTTTAGGCGAGCATGACCCAACAAGCACGTGCTGGGGAAAAAATTGTAATTAAAAGACTCCTGGATACCTCACCATGAAAAGTGGGTAAACCACATCTTGCCTATGCTTAAAAAATGTAGCTTGGTAAACTTACACTTTAAAAAAAAAGTAGTTCATCCAACAACATCACAATGTGAGTCTGTGATATCATTGTGTTAATCAGAGGAAGTAGTATATGTGTGTGTGATGTGGGGATCAGGACAGTCCTCTTTTTGGCTGCCAGAGGATGTGTTTCAAGGAGAGGAGAGGGAGGGGGATCTGGGAAAATTTCCTAATTTCTACAGAATTGCAGCATTTTATTATTCATTATTTATCTTGGTTGACAACCACAGCTGATTTGAATCAGATAGCAGGCGATAGCGTGGTTTCAACTTTCCATGGGTGGAACTATTCATTGAGTTTTCAAAGACGAGGGAGGGAGACACAGATGCAGCAGCCACAGTTTCCCTATAGTTTGGTTTTACACAATATGCAAATATTAAAACCCTGTACCTTTTTTTTTTATCAAATGATAATCATTACATATTTGTATCAGATGATAATCTAATAACATCTGATAATGAAATAATTTGCCAGTAACACCAGGCCACTAATGTAATAACCAGCTGATGATGTCATAAGTTAAATAAGTATTCGGCCAAACATTTTGCATTTCTTCTCCAGCACTTTTATTGGACACATTTTAAAGATGGCACATTTACATGATCGGCTGCTACTACATTATCGACTGCTACAATTTAGCCTTAGTTATAATGTTTTGATTAATTGATTAAAGTTGACATTTTGCTGTGATGGTAAATCTCACTGTTGTTTAGTAGTCTATGTAGTAGGTTAAATAATGATGGTAGATATGAGACTAGAAATATTTAGGTGGATTAGTAATACATCCTAACTCCTTTTAAAATCCAACATGTAAAACAGAATTTAGATGAAAATATGTTTTTTTCTTTCTTGGTGAGTCTTTCATTCAGACTTTATTTGCATAACGGCAAGATGCAACACAAAGTGCTTCACACCATAATCAACCTGAGGACAGACGAGCAACATGAAATCCCCTCATTGGGAATCGAACTGTTGACATTGTGTTAATGTGGTTTGCCCCTTAACCTTTACGCCACCAGGGAACCGCACTATAAATTTGTTTGTCAGCGCTTCTCTCTGGACCGCAAGCCCGCGCCCATATAAACACGCTGCAGGCTCATCAAATCTCTCCATCTGATTTACACTATAATCCTAATTTTTCTGCCCTTGTCTGTTCCACATGAATAAAGAAAAATAATCAACATAACAAGTAATAAAACATTTGACCTAAGTATAAAAAAAATCTCCCCATCTATAACTATTAATAAAAGCGGTAGATTTAATCACAGTATTATAATTAAAACATCTTCCAAAAGTTTTGTCTTGCAGCTCTTTCTTATCAGTGAACCGGGCAGATTTGGCTCTTATCAGATATTTCCTCAACACAAGTGTACGTGCTACTTCATCTCAGCAGGCTGCAAAGACTTTAGTCCTGCAGACTGAAATTCAACAGAACACATTGTTCCAGCAATTAAAAAAAACACTTTCTTTGAGGCCTTTCGTGTTAATCAAATTTTGTTGAAAATACAAGCGTGCACAATAATAAGGCTTTCTGCTTTGTTAATGAACACTAATCCTTGGGCAAGATGTACTGATATCAGATTTAGTTGTTACTGCTTCTCGCAAGCTTATACTGTAAAGCTTCATATTGAGGCCAACATCTAAAAAAGTTGTTTTAATTAATGCTTAATTTTACCTGTGGCGATCCTTGTAATGATGAGAATCTGCAGTTTTTTTTTTGTAATACTTCATTATCAGGAAGCTATTAATACCAGTAAATGCAATGTTCCCTCGAAAGTCAAACTGCATTGATTCAGCTGCTTATCACTAGTCTAAACATTTCATTTTAACTTTTTATACAATATAAGGGTTAGTTGAATTGCTTTACTTAATAGCCTTTTGTAGGGCCCTAATTAGATTGTCAAATCTAAATGTTTGAGATTTAAAAAGATCCCTGCAATATAACATCAAGCATAAGAATCCTTTAACTTAACTGTATTATATTATATAATATTTTCTCAGTTTTTATGCACAGCTGCGTCCGTTCAGTAAATCAATTAGAACCATAAAACCATCTGTGCCTTTCTTCTGTGAAAATGTTTATATTTAAAGGATTGTGTGGTTCAAATCCTTGTTGCAAGCTCATGTCATTTTTTTTCTACTTTCCTACATAATGACATTCAGCGAAGTTTGTTCATTTGTGGATGATTTTTAATTGGAATCACCAGGTTTGGATGGTGGCTTAGTCTCTATGGTTACACAGCGTTAATGCATGTGAGTGACATGAGATTATATTGAGAGAATAAAGAATTGAGCTTCAGTAAAAATCCTATTCAGTGCAAACAGAAGAACTGTTATTTGAACAAACGCCTCTTTGAGGGAATGTGAATGTAATTCTCCGAATGAGAAATAGTAATTAGACTTTCTGAATGGTTGAAAGAGTTGTGGAGAGGCTAAAATTGTCATCCAGCAACCGAGGTGGTTTATAAGTGTTAGAGAAATACTTGCTCAGTCACATGCTTTCAACGCTTTACACTGTTTGATTTGTGTTGTCTTGATTTGACACTACCAGGATCAACCAATCAGAGCAGCCAAAGTCGGCATGGGTCCCGCCGCAGGAAAAGGGCGGCCACCTCCAGACCCGAGCGAGTTTGGCCTGAAGGAGTTATTCCATATGTCATCAGCGGCAACTTTAGTGGTAAGTAGCACTAATTGTTCGTCTTCTTTTCCCTTTTTGAAAGTCACTGATGCATTTCTATTGGGCTGCTTCGAAATTCATTCATGCATGTTATGTAATCTGGTCACCAAAGTAAATATTATCCCGGGACGTGCTTAAAATTCCAAGAAAACAACGTTCGGCTGGTGTTTGCTGCTGTAATTTAACATATTACCAGCTGCAAGGACACTTCATCCTGATTCCGCTGTGACATCTAGTCATATCACTTTAGGCTTTATATGATGGAAGTCTTGGTGGATTGCTCTAGAATATATAAGATTAAAAGGAAAATAGATTATGAAGGTTTTTGCATTCATTATTCAATAGTTTTATAGCATATTCAGTGGTTTCATCTTTTTTTCATTTCTATGTGACTCTATATAACCCCGAACTCTGTTGCCAGCTGTCCGCTTTTCTTTTCATCTCTCTTTTCCACACATGCGTGTGTGCATGTGTGTGTGTGTGCGTGTGTGCATGTGTGCATGTGAGTGTGTGTGTGTATGTGAGTGTGTGTGTGTGTCAGCTCCACTGATCTCATCCTCTCTGTCATCCTATTCAGGCAGCCAGCGGGCTATATTCCGCCAAGCCATGCGGCACTGGGAGAAGCACACCTGTGTGACCTTTATCGAGAGGACGCAGGAGGAGAGCTATATTGTCTTCACCTACCGACCATGTGGGTGAGTCAGTGGGGTTCTCGGCTCCCACACGAGGGGACGGAACAATGGCCGGCCTATGTCGAGCCGTCTTCATCTGCAGCTAATTGTTTAGCGCCCGAGTAGCTGTTCCTCGCCTCCCGCTCGGCCAAGCCTTTCACCATTGTTCATCCGCCCAGTTTGCGGTCTCTGTGTGCGAGTTGTTATTTCAGACCCCTACCAGTCCTAAGAGAGTCGGCCATGCGGTGGCCAGGAAGTGTTTCCTGTGCCTCATCATCATCCTCATCATCATCATCATCAGCGTTGTGTCATACATGGTGTATGGAATTGCACCCAAAGGAGAGGCTTTCTCAGCTTCTCCACTAGGGCTGACCCTGACTGAAAAACTCCTAATGGACTAATAGTCATTAGGACTAGTAGCACATTTATCACATTTCCTTATATAAGGAACTACTTTAAATGCATATAAAATACTCAAAATGTAATGATTATTTACATCTGATCATTTTTTCCACAAAGAAGTAAAATTGTGCTGTTAATTCTGTAAAATGACGTCTACTCCTCCTCCATTGAGTCGATTCTCAGTGTCAGACTGGAGGCTTTATGGTTCCACCTCACACATGTGAAGCTGAATACTCGACAAGGCTTGGCTTCCAAACCATTTGTGATGTCACAATTCATGTTCGTAGGCCCAGCCCCTTAAAAGTGGATTATCCCTGAGCTCAGTGAAACAGCCTTCTCGTGTCAGACTGAAAGCTCCAAAGTTCTAGGAACAAGAAGGAAACATTCTTTCGAATGGAGGGGAACATACAAAAAAAAAAAATATATATATATATATATATATATATATATATATATATATATATATATATGTGTATATGTATATATATAAATAAAACATCAGCGCGGCCATGCTAAGTGCTTAACCTCGGGCCAATATCACGTGTTTCACATGAAGTTATGTTTGAGGTCGACATGTCACCTCGGGCTAAATCCCATCGTCCACACGCACAGAGTCAAGTACTTTAAAGTCCAGGGGACGTGCCGCTGTCAAAGCGTCAAGTGCACGAGGGCCCTCTCTCTGACTTTTTGACCCTCATATGCACCTTTTCTGCAGGCGTGTATCCCTGCAGACTCTGGAGGACCATGTCCACAGTTCAGAGTATTGTCACGTTACATATGGGGTTACTAGGGGGGGAAGACCTCGAGTGCTTTTTGAAAAAGCCACTTCTGCTTTTCTGTTTTCCCCCCTGACTTTTTCAAAATGTATTTATGTGCGTTATGTAACCCAGTCACTAAGAATAAACATTTTCCTAGACGTGGTTGAAAGTCCAAGAAAACAACACGTCGATGGTGTTTGTTTCTGCAAATTAACATGTTTCCAGTTGAAAGGGGACGCTCAGAACGTGTTGAGGCATCGCATTTTACTGGCACTAATTCCTAATTTCTCAAAATGAATGGGTTCCAGACAGAAATACACTGCTGTGACATGTCAGTGTAAGATCGTTTTAGATTTCTGGGAGTGCTGCTGGATTCCTCAGAAATATATGTTTTGAAAAAAGTGGATTTTTGAAAGAAAAAAAAAACATTTCCAGCGCTCGCAGCTTCTCACACCAAGCTCTCACCAGGTGACGTCAATTAAATCCGGGAGGGCTGGGGGGTTTTAGGCCTTTGGGGGACATCTCGCAATAATCCCACGCTTGGATTTCCTGCCCGACAGAGTAACTAACTATCTAATAACTATCTGGTAACCGCAGGGACCCACCGTGTCTGACCCACTTCCTGTGTCTGTCGTTTCAAATTAAAAGCCCTCAAGCATTTCATACACAGTCCAGCCATATTCTTTGACCTAATTTTGACAGGGCGCAGTTCCAGAATGGAACTTGTTTTTTTTTTTTTCCTCCGGTGACCAACCAACCCGCGACAAGTTGGATGACTAAGGAGTAACTAAGACTGTTACAGGAGCAGCTTTACTACTTCACCACCTCACTCCGCTAAAGTTAGTCTTAGTGTCCACTCAGCGTTTCTCCATGAAAACAACACTCAGGAGAAACGCTGGTTGTGGTTCTTGTTGCTAAGCGACTATTAACAACCTGTTTGGACCTGCTGATGAGTTTTTCTTTTTTTTTTCTTTAAACGAAACACTTGATGCTGTTGGAAACAAAAAAAACCCTGCAACCAATAATTGAAGATATGGAGAGAAAGAGGACGTAGAGAAGTATTAGTAGTTTCCCGGGGGACCCACAAACCTAAATGCTCTGTGTTTCCATGTTTTAACCTCACACAAATTTAGAGCACAAGTTGAACCCATTATGTCATTACCCACAATGTGCCTCTCCCACTGATATGTATCATTCACCGCAAATAGCTTAACAGTATGCGGATGCAGCTCATGAAAACTCCGTTTTTTTTTCTTCCCTGCCAACTGTTCATAGCCATTTTTAGCTGGGTAACCAGCCTCTGGAGAAACAGGGATGACATTATCCACGCAGGCGGCAGGCGTAATTAGAGAGAGGCCGTCTGGCCCACAGGGCCGTGATGTGTGTGTGTGTGTGTGTGTGTGCGCACGGCCGTCCTGCAGACTCTCCCACACTGAACCTTTCATGTCACGCCGGGATGGGAGCGCTGCGGCCAGCTCCCGCCGTCGCTCGCAGCATTTGCATTGGCAGGCGGATGAATGAATGTCACTGCTGTATGTGTGGATGACGGCTCCCCCGTTACGGCTTCTCCCGTGGAACAGACCGGAGGCTGTTGAAACGACGGCACTCTCGTTACAGGCGCCGTTATACACGCACACGTCACGCTGTGATATAGGAGCTACTGTGGAAATTACAAGAGCCAGAGACACATTCCTCCTTATTCTCCCTTGGGCAACATTAGGTGTTTTAGCCTCTTTCTGTAGTTTCCACTTGCTTGTTAGTGATCTTTTTTTTTATTTATTTACCTCAACATGACGTCCAGTCTCCATATTTTGGCTTTGTTAACACTGGCTCTCTGTGTGTGTGTGTGTGTCTGTGGCTGCTGATTCACAGATGCTGCTCGTACGTGGGCCGCCGCGGAGGAGGCCCCCAGGCCATATCCATCGGGAAAAACTGCGACAAGTTCGGCATCGTGGTGCACGAGTTGGGTCACGTGATCGGCTTCTGGCACGAGCACACGAGACCCGACCGGGACGAACACGTCAGCATCATCAGGGACAACATTCAGCCAGGTGGGCAGCACATAGGGGCTCACGGCAATCACTCAGCAATAACATTCAGAGCCACCCGGTACGGGAGGAAATAATAAAGCCACACACAAAGAGCCTGAGCTGAGCGAGAGGTAAACACTCATCCTCAGTCTGCAGATTCCTTCAGACCAGCTGAGCCACATATGAATATTCCATCTTCTATTTCATGTCGGCAGTCCAGGATTTTTGAAAAACACACTCGCTGGTGTCGCAATCCGTCCGTTTGTATCCGTAGCCAGAGTAAAACTGTATTCTGCTTTGACATACACACACATAACGCACAGTGTGACATCGCTTCATATTTCAGCTGTGCTTTTCTATTTTTCCTTTTTCGCAGGACAAGAGTATAACTTCTTGAAGATGGAGCCGGGGGAAGTGGACTCTTTGGGAGAAGTCTATGATTTTGACAGTATCATGCACTATGCCAGGAATACATTCTCCAGGTATTAGCCAATCCAAGTTCCACTCCACATGACCCAGACACGAATGTAGTCTAGATCAAGTGAGGCCGACCGTTTTCACACTCAACTGCAACCTTTTTAACCCTTGTTTTCCATTGCCGCTTGTCGTTTTATGGCTCTATAGATCTGTAATGCACCGGGGCTCTTTATGGGCTGCAGCTGAGTAATGTGGCTTGATTCCCAAAGCTCGGAGATGAAGAAAGTCACACTTATTTCTCCCCATTCTAATAAATCACTGGAAAACTAACACAGGGATGTTGAATTTTGAAAAGCCTCATTGTTAGTCGAATGTCTGTCTTGGGTCGAGATTGTTTCCTCACCGTGTGAGATCAGAGGAAAAAGAGATAGACGCTTGTTTTTTGGGAGAAGGCGGTGGATCTTTACAAAGTAGCTGCTACAAAAATGCTTCTCTTTGGAAGCCACGACTTGCTTCTTCTTGTCTGTTTCTTTTGGCTGGACTTTTTTTTTTTTTTTTTAAACAATCAATTCTCATACTGCAAGGGGCTTTAGGGACACTGTAGGTGCAATAGAGTGATTTATGTATTGTTTGGAGAGGATTTCATTACAGATTGGTATATTTGGAGAGTCAAAAAAAAAAATACACACTGGGCTCGAGTTAAGTCGTAGCAAGATATCCGATGTGTCGGCTCGGGTTCCATTTAGCGTCTTCTCTTCGCTGCCTGGAGGATATCAAAGAAAGTTTGTCTATTTTATATCACGCTGAAGTCTTCCTAAAGAGTGTTTGTCTTTTTCTGGCATCCAAACCAATATACTTCACTAATCTGCAATAAGATCCTAATTAAAATGATTAAAGGTCCCATATTGTTCACCGGTACTAAGTTTTAATTAAATTGTGATGTCCCTCACAAGAACTGTGGTTTTAAGTAACAAAAATCTTCCATGTCGGGGACTGTTTAGCTGTAACCTCACAACTTCCTACAGTTTGTGAACAAAGGCCGTGTGCCTTTTCTCTGCGGCCCAAACACGTTGAAACACGTGGCGATATTTATGTAACGCCGTCCTTTTAATCAAAAAGTAATTAAAACCTTGCTTTTGAAATATTGGGAGCTTTAAAACCCCTTTATTAAAAAAAAAGGTTTAAAATAATTTCGTTTGTTCTTTATAGTTGGGAGCAGAGCCTTTGTAGCCGTAGTGAAGTGGTTTGTCGGGGATGTGTCAGCTCCTTCTCGCAGCCTGTTCTGATTAAGTCGGGTTCTTACGGTTCCTCCTCCGGCACCTGCTGCTCCGGCGGCCCAGTAAAGCAGCACCAGTCCTGGGCCGGGCCGGTCCAGCCGGTCCGCTTCAGCACGATATGAAATGATGCTTCTACTCTCAGGGCTGCGTTGAAGTTTCTTGTAAACATCGTGCTTCCATACCACCGACCGCCTCATTACGCTCCCCAAAGGCCCTTTGAAGAGGCTTTGATGATCAGTAGCACGACGGCCACCGCCGGCTAATGCGATTTGCTAAATTCATTTTCAAGGGAGTTCGCCGCGCCGTGTTTTTTCAGACATCATAATAATCAAAATGTGTCGTACTCACCACCTCGCCTCATTCTTCGCTCATTCTCCACTCATTCCTAACTGAAACGCCACAGGAAGCCGTGCCAGATGTTGTGCTGCACTTCACAAGTTTGTCGCAGCACGCTTGTTAATTTGAAGCGTTATTTACCAGCTGGGCGAACGCACGGCCAAAATAGACCTCTCGGGGAAGTTGACTGAGATTCAGCTTCTGAGTCATCATTCGAGTTGCAAAAAAAAAAAAGTATCACGATGTTTATTGCAAAGTGGCTGTTTTGTTAGCTTTGACAAGTGACTGTACCTAAAGGTGCATAAATATTATGGTGACGCACAGGACGTGACCTCATTGTTTTGCATGAGTGCTGCTTTTTTTTGACCTTGCCCGTAAAGTATGGGAGCTCCTCGGGCAGCTGCAGGAACAACCACTCCAACTATGCGATGTTCTGCCTATAGCAGGAATAGTTTTGACAGCCCTCAGTAGGCCGGAGCGGGTGTAACGCGATCTCTGGGCACACGTTAGTCAAGCAAAAAAAAAAAAAAAAAAGAGCGAGCCCAGACCACAATCATTACCGACCGATATGAGAACCAGCTGTCCGTCCTTTTGTTCCCAACTTAGCCCTCTATGTCAGCTGTATGTGTTTTTTTTTTCTACTTGCTACAAAAAGCAGTCCGCGACGCTCTCCCATGCCCCCGTGCTACTCTCTCGGCACATGGGCCTCTTCGCAAAATCAACTGCCTGGACTCTTGCGGGCAAACAGCTTCTGGGAAGCAGAGAGGGAATCTTTGTCTGAAACGGAGGCTGTGGCTGGGTGCAGGCCAATGTACAGAAATGCCTGTCTCGCCCGGGCGTCCAAACTGTAGGTCGAGAATGCACTTCACACAGCATGGAGGTGAAATACTCGCTACACAATTTCATCCTGTTAGTTAGTTATTTTTTCATGTTCACGATTATGCAGGGAAAACAGTGAAGTGAAGGAACTGAAAAGTAGAGACATCCTTTATAAGAACTATCATATAAAATGTGGCAACTACCTACATTTGTTGCCTAGTGCCACAGGAATTGAACAGAGTTCCCTGCAGCTGATGCATTGTTTTGTTTTCAAAGGTGGACACTAGTTTTTATCTCCTATTGGATTTCAGTCGGCTCAGCACTCTTAGCTGTCACTCCAGGTCAAGGCTTTGACCTAACCCCGTAATCTTGTAAAATTGCGGTATGCCCTGCAGCCTTCTGCACAATGAAGCGGCCCAGCCCCCGAGTATGTTTATGTCTGGTTTCAATCTGGCTCCGAACCCCGTTGCTATCTCGCCTCGCGGACCCGTTGATCAATAGGAGTGAACACGAGAGAGCGAAGAAAGGCCACCGCTGCTGGGGAATGTTTCACAGAGCCGTATCAGCAGACAAGGAGCTCCTGTTAGCTTTTCACAAGTCATTCCCAGCACTTTTTTTCCTAGAGCGCTGATTGGCTGAGTTACCTGTGCCAGCGTCTTTCTTTGTCCGCCACCCTCCTGTTATTAGCCTGTGTGTTTGCTCTGTGATTTACAATAAATCACCGTGGGAAGCCGGGCCCTTTGCTGCGGGTGTTGTTCGGAAGATTTCATGGCTGGTCTTGATGTTTTTGCTATATCCTGGGGACACGCAGGGCTGATCCCGGTGCTTTTTTTGTCTGCGGGTGTGTTACCCGACCCACGACTGTGCCTGCACCCCCCACCCCTCCTCCTTTGCTCCAGAGATATTTTTCGAGACCGGTGCATGGAGCGGTGCCAACTCAAATAGAGACCTGCCAGCGTGCCCTTTGTCTGCTCTGACACCGGCTGGAGTGGCGTTTTTCACCAGCAGCCAGCATACGGGCTCCTTCAAGCCTGCAGAGTCTTAACTGTTAGCTCAGGCTACACTGTTTGCACATGCCTGGCGTTGACAGGCGTGTCGCCATGGGAACGGCTCGGGATCCAGGCCGCCGCTCGCCAATACCTAGAGAAAAATGGAGATGATAAACTAGCAAAGTGTCAGCCGAGGCATCGGTGCGAAACGAGTGGTTCTGGACCGACTGTTATGACTTGCCGTTCTTAAAGCGACGTGTGGGTTGTACTTGACCTTCCGGTCCTGAGAGTTATCATTTTGCACTTTGAGAGCGAGCAAGAAATGACGGCTGTTGCTCGCGCCCCTACCCACAGCAGCTCAGGAGAAGGCACTCGGCTCTTAGTTCAGATCCATCTGTGGCGCAGACGTGTGTATGTGAAGAGTGATGTCAGTGTTGACCTCAGGAGCTGACCTCAAAGGAAAACTTCACTAAGTGACCACAACTCTCCATCTGTTGCATTTTCAGTGGAGTGGAATGAATTCCATTCCTTAAATCCGAACTAAAATTACTAAAGTTATCTATTAGCATTATACTTTGTACAGTAATCCCTCGTTTATCGCGGGGGTTACGTTCCGAAAATGACCTGCGATAAGTGAAATCCGCGAAATAGAAAACTTTATTTTTTTTTTTACAATTAGCAACTATTACATGTATACAAATACAGTGACTCGCGTGTAGGCCGTTTCACTGCTCTTCAGACTGGGCCGCTGCATCCTGACTGCGCTCTGCAGTGTTCTCTTCTTCTGAAGCCCGCGGTGCAGGTGTGTTTGTTCGGGAGAAGAACATAGTGATAGGCAGCTGTTGTCGCTCTTTTTTCTTCTTTGCAAACGAGACGACAAAATGATAGCACAATTCGTAGCATGTTTTGATACAAGAAGCGGGAGTGAGTTTTTAGCGAATCAGAATGCAGAACACAATGCACCAAAAAAAAAAAAATGCATTATGAAAATCCGCGAAATAGCGAATCCGCGATAAGTGAACCGCGAAGTGGCGAGGGATCACTGTATTTGGAAGAAATACTGATACAACAGTGTATTTATCTCATGTATTTAAACGTTTCCTTGCAACAAATGCATATTGACGTTCTGAATAGGTTTGCACCTCTGCTTGCAAAAGAATAACGCACACCTTAAATCCAACCGGGAGAAAGAAACGACTATTTCAGAAAATGACTGGCCGAATATTTGTAAAACTCTAAATGAGCACTTCCAGTTCTGGTCACCGGAGGGAGTTTTCCTGGAAAACGTAATTCTTTATCAGTCAAAAAGTTAAGCAGCTTTAGAATGGCCTAGTTATGAAAGGTGTTGGAGAGAGTGTGGGCCGGCTCTGGCCGATCGTTTCCGTGTCTTCTGGGACTGTCCCATTATACGATTTTACTGGCGGGATGAAGCAGAGGAAATTAAAACAACAGTAGGCTTTAAGATTTGTCTTGGTAATGTATCCGCCACAATCAATGTTCCTGATAAATATTTGATTAAAATAATGTTAGTAGCTAGTAAAAAAGATATTTTCCAAGAAGATTGCTATCAAATGAGTTCCTACAAAAAAGAGGATGGATTGTAATTGTAAAAGAAATACACAACATGGAAAGACAAAATTTACTACATATTGGATAAAAAGGACAGTTTGTTTTTAATAAGCCCCCCACCACTACCACAATGGGTTGCAGTTAATAACTATTACTGTAATAATATAGTAATAATAGTATAATAAACTACGGTAGTTTTTTTTTTAATAAAATGCCCCTGAAGTCCTGTTTGGACTACCCTCTAAAGGTTTGTGTGAAAGACTATCAACATGTGGAACAAAAGGACTGAAACCCTAGACCTAGCTCTACCTCTTAAATTGTACATATGTTTTCATCGTGGTCCATCCTCCCCCAGTACATTTTCTCTTTTACATCTGTTTCCTTTCATTTTTTATTTTATTTATTCCCTCTGCATACTGTAAAATCTGCTTTACATAAATAAAGTCAAATAAAAATAATGCACTTCATGCTGAATTGTTGAGTTACTAGATACAGCCACATTTCGTTTCTATTACTCAGTTCTGACAGTACTCATTTCCATCAAGGTATTTCATCGAGGATTTGTATAAGTCTTGTTCCTTTTAAAAACCATTACAAACAATATTGACGGTGATTGCGCCGGACAGTCCGATGGTAAATCAGCTAAACCTTAGGTGGACATGTTTGCATGCACACTGGAGCGGTTCACCGGATCGCGTCCGCGTGCCGTCTGGCTTTCATGCAACATTAACGTGGAGTCTGTCTTCCTGAATTACAGAGGCATCTTCCTGGACACGATCCTGCCACGCTACGATGTGAACGGCGTGCGACCACCCATTGGCCAGAGAACCAGACTGAGCAAAGGGGATATCGCACAGGCACGCAAACTCTACAAGTGCTCCAGTAAGACCAAAATGACAGATCCTGTCTGCTCTGGGGTTTTCCTGTCTATTTTTTGCACGTGTACACTACACGGCCATGAGAGAGGTTTGTAGCTCCTCCTGCCTTCTCCCCCCTCCTAGATGCAGCTCACACTGTGCTTGGAAATAGCCATGCAGCTACTATTGATGTGGTGTGGCTCCCTGGCTACAGCGTCCAAGACTCCTAAGCAGGGAGGAGTGTAAACACGGCCCAAGGACAGGAAGTTTGTCATCGCTCTGTCCTAGAAAGACGCAAAAAGAACAGCTGGCCGTGAGAAGACAATGACTAAAACGATTTTTGGGAATCGGCACTCGTGTCTATACGTCATAGCACTTTATGAACTCTTTACTGCATATACTCTAAAGTGAGTTCCCCCCCCCCCTTCCAAACAGTCATTTTGTTTATGCTTCCAGAGAGGATTTAATGCCGCTGAAGTAAACAGAATTTATGGCATTAACAGATGTACATTGAGAACAGCCTTCTGCTGAATGGATTTGATGTCAGACAGTTAATTGTAGGTCAGGCCGGGATCGCTGAGCTGTCAGCCGCGCATCAAAGCTCAATGAATAAACATAGTGATGGTGACCAGAGCCCGAGCAGCCGGTGTGGTTTTTTCAGAGCAGAACTGAAAGTTTTAACCTTAAATGGTTCTA
The DNA here is from genome assembly GCA_036785175.1 of Eupleurogrammus muticus. Classification (NCBI taxonomy): domain Eukaryota; kingdom Metazoa; phylum Chordata; class Actinopteri; order Scombriformes; family Trichiuridae; genus Eupleurogrammus; species Eupleurogrammus muticus. Next base: position 13,064,335 of record JAYKQN010000005.1, read on the forward strand.
TATGTGCCGAGTTTTCTCCCCGTCTCGTGAGGAAGAAACAGAATGGATGATGTGGCGCACATTGTGGGGGATGAGGTAGTGATTCTCTCCACGTGTTCCTGAGGAAAAAGGGAGAGAAAAAAAACCTTAAAGAGCCACGGATCTCCCATTCATCTAGCATTCCTTGGAGTGTTTGTCATCCCGTGTGTGTGTGTGTGTGTTTGTGTGTGTGCCCTGAATACTTGTTAATGGCTTAGTATTGCTAGAGCCCTGCCAAGCGTTATTACACAACTCTCAGACCTCCTCCTTTTATTTCACACATTTCTTGAGGCGAGGGAGATGTTTTCCGATGCTTTACAAATGGGACCTATGGTCAAGATAACAAAGCGATAATGACGGATGCAAACATAGTCCTCGGGATGGACAAGCGAGATACAAATCTGCTCTCTATTATTTCTTCTCCGCCTAGATTAAACAAATCTTTTCCCCACTTGGCGTGAGTGCTGCTTCACGAGGCAGTGTTGCGTTTGGACTACGTCTTCGCACACTTTGCACACTTAGTTTTTACCAGTAACGCTAAGGCTGTTTTTTTTTTTTTTTTTTTACCACTGGCAACACGTACATAATGCATCACGTCCTCCTGAGAGCCAGGTTATTTATAGAGCGCCAGGTTTATTTTCAGAGGATGCTCAGCGAGAGTGTCTCACAATCCCTATTCCTTTGTGTGATCATCATCTGGAGTAGGTGGGGAAGGAGAGGGGTGAGCTGCAGGGTTGTGGCTGAATATTATCCACTGATGTGCCTTTGAACATAAAACCGCCACTACCCTTTACTTCAAATTCACCGCTTGAATTACGTTTCCGTTTCAATTTTGTCTCTGTAGCATGGTTTCAGAGGGAATTAGCTTTCTGGACTGTTTACCTGTATACCATGAATTAATGGTGTAGTTGTTTTAAAGTTTAATTGGCTATGCCTCGTGCTGGCGGCTCAGGCCCTCATGTGTAGCTCTGTGTGTTTCTGTGGACAGGATGTGGGGACAGTCTGCAGGACAGCAGCGGAAACTTCTCTTCCCCCGGCTTCCCAAATGGATACTCAGCCTACATGCATTGCATCTGGAGAATATCAGTCACACCAGGGGAAAAGGTATGAGCACATGGAAGAAAAAAATAAAGTGAGATCAGCTCGGTATACGTCTCACAGGCCTCCAGTGCCTTTTGTTACCTCTTATTTGACTGGTAGCAGCATGTGACCTTTTGGCCTGTACTCATGCTCTCTTTGTTTTTAAGATCATTCTGAACTTCACCTCCATGGATCTGTACAGGAGTCATTTGTGTTGGTACGACCACGTGGAGATCAGAGACGGATACTGGAGGAAGGCGCCTCTCAAAGGTCAGTTTGGACTTCTGGACCTGAACCCAATCAAACCTTTGTTTGATTTGTTTGACAGTGGCTGCCAACACCGCTAATAGAAAGATAGTTGTAAACTAGATTAACATAACTGGTTTGGTCCAAAATCATACTTTTATTATTCATTTTTTATTGTGATTACAAGACAGTAAAAAGTTTATATTAAATGCTCAATCATTTCTTGTTCATTTGGTTTATCTTTTGGAATATTTGTCCTCTTTTCCTCCCACACTGCATGTACTTTAGGAGCCTCTATGGAGTAAAGAGCTGTGCAATAGGCTTTGCTATTGCAGGTAATGAAATTTCTGTGTATGTGTGTGTGTGTGTGTGTGTGTGTGTGTGTGTGTGTGTGTGTGTGTGTGTGTTTCCACCTGTGCGCCAGGTCGTTTCTGTGGCGATAAGCTGCCCGAACCAATCATCTCCACCGACAGCCGGCTGTGGATTGAGTTCCGCAGCAGCAGTAACTGGGTGGGAAAAGGTTTCTCGGCCGTTTATGAGGGTAAGCGCTCATTCTCCCGACCTCCCTGCACCCAATTCCAGCGCGTGGGTCAGCTGACTGAACACATGGCCGCTCACATATTCAACGCCGGGGCCTGGAATCCGCAACAATATCCACAGCTTTTGGCTCCCACGGCTGCTGATGTGTCAGGCACTTTACGCTAAATTAATCAGATTTTGGCAGCCTCCAGATTCAGCTCCATTGTTTCTAGAGTGTAAAAAAGGGATAATGTGTGTTTGTGTGTGTGTGTGTGGGAGCTGGTGGCATTTCACTGTTCTGATTTATCCACATAAATTGAGCACACATTTTTCTTTTTCTTTGAGGCATGTGCTAGTGATATTACTGTCCAGGAAGCTTTTTTTTTCATAGCGTTTTGCTGTCACCTGCAGCTATCTGTGGCGGGGAGGTGAAAAAAGACAACGGTCAGATCCAGTCCCCCAACTACCCTGACGACTACAGGCCCAACAAAGTGTGTGTGTGGAAGATTTCTGTGGCTCAGGGCTACCACGTAGGCCTCACCTTCCAGTCCTTTGAAGTAAGACGCCGACGCTTGCTCCCAGACACACTCTGAGAACTTTTAGTGATCAAAGTTAGAGATGTTGTTAAGGCCCAGCTCTAACCTCAGACCCTCCAACCTCCCTCAGATTGAGAGACACGACAGTTGTGCCTACGACTACCTGGAGGTGCGCGACGGGAACTCGGAGAGCAGCCCTCTGCTGGGCCGCTTCTGTGGATACGACAAGCCGGACGACATCAAAACCAGCTCCAACCAGCTGTGGATGAAATTCGTGTCAGACGGCTCCGTCAACAAGGCCGGCTTTGCGGCCAACTTCTTCAAAGGTCAGAGGTTAAGGGGCTGTGGGCTCTCTGGAGATATATCTGACATCCTCAGGAAGACCCTCTATCATTCATCGGAGATGTTGGTCATAAAAGTTATTTTGTTCTGCTTGCACTGTTGGATCCAGTGTAGAGCTGCAACAATGAATTGAATAATAGATTTTATGCCAACTGCTATATTATTAAATAACTATTTTCATCATCGATCAATTGAACTGAATCATTTAAGAAGAAAATTGTAAATTATATTATTTTCTAGTTTCTTTAGTCTTCTATGATAGTAAACTGATCATCTTTGGGTTGTGGACTCTTAGTCTACATCATTAGCTTTCGGAAATCATTTTATGAACTAAACAACTAATTGATTAATGGTTCCAATGATGAATAGATTCATCGACTATAGTTGTCAGTTGCAGCCTGAATTCTTTGCAACCTTCTTTGTGTGATTCTGCTGTTGTTTGATTCTAATATTACATTTTATTTCCTTACAAAACAACAATAAAACAATAAAAGTCATTCAAATGACAAACATCTTGAAACATGTTGCAAAAAAACAAATCAAAACAGCCACAATATTGCAGATCGTGGACAGAGATATATGGGAGGAGGTTGGGTGGATGCTTATTTTGAAGTTGTGGTTAAAGGCCAGTTTGGACAGGTGGGCTTTGAGGAGGGATTTAAATGTAGAATTGGCGTCGGACTGTCGGTGTTGTCAGAGGCTGCAGGCTGTAAAAGCCGTAGCAGCCACGGTGCCGAGGAGGGAGGGATTTGAGGGGGAGGGATGGGGGGTAGTGGGCAAAGCGTCTTGATGAGGAGGGTTTTTCTCTTGTAAGCCCTGGAACCAGGGGGCCGGCTGAAAGGGTCCTAACACATCTTTGTGTTTCCAGAGATGGACGAGTGCTCCAAGCCTGACAACGGTCGCTGTGAGCAACGCTGTGTCAACACGCTGGGCAGCTACAAGTGTGCCTGTGACCCGGGCTACGAGCTGGCGGCCGACAAGCGCAGCTGCGAGGGTAAGTACGGGGAGGGGGAGAAGTCACCTGCCCGCTCACCGTGAAATTCACACGCTGCAGCATTTAAAACGGTTGGCCAGCAGAACACACTAAATAAAGTCATTCCCCCCCCCAAAAAAATCCAGAGATGATGGTGACAATGATGCTTGTGCTACCTGGAAAATACCTTTTAAAGATTTGAGTCACAACAGTGTTTTTTTTATCTCAAATGATATGTTGTTTAAGACTTTACTACAGATGTACAAGTACAAGCAAACTATGATCATTTAACCGCTGCTCGCCACTACTTTACCATGCGTACTGTATGCACCATATACTGCAGTATGTCATACAACATGAATGCATCATCAAGAAAATAAAAGTATTGTACACATAATGAAGAATGTGGTATTTAACAATGATAATTCCCCATAAAGAAAACATCAAATAAGCAGTGTCCTGGAGAGCACAGGCAAGAAGGCTAATGGTCCACCATTGGATTATACGCAGAGAATCTCCTTTCTCTCTGCTCTAATCTCCACCACATCTGTTAAACAAAGGCAAACACGCCATAAACAACAGTGCCGCACGATCACATCGCATGTAAAAAGCGAAATAGCCAAATCCTGTGACTTTTACCCATTCTGACATCTCCAGTGTCCACGTCCAATATCTTTACAATCCGTGTTTCAACATATTATCTCCTGCAGTTGCTGCGGATCAACATTGCACAAGAATAGCCTAGAGAGCAACAGCTGTTGTTCAAACACGTCGTAGATTGCACAACCGATTTCAAAGTATTTCAGGCCTGTCGGGCGGTAATCAGGTTGACGCAGGACAGAGGGAGGGTAGTTCAGTGGACCCTTGTTGCTGTCTCACACCAGGACTCTCGCTCTTTGTTTTTGCAACAGAACGTTCAGCTAGTTTCAGTCCGCACTTTTGGCGCTCGTGTCATGCTTGTGCAACTCCTCTGTCTTCCGTCCAGCTGCCTGCGGGGGCTTCATCACCAAGCTGAACGGCTCCATCACCAGCCCGGGTTGGCCCCGGGAGTACCCCCCCAACAAGAACTGTATCTGGCAGCTGGTGGCCCCCACTCAGTACCGCATCACTCTGCTCTTTGACGTCTTCGAGACGGAGGGCAACGATGTGAGTAATGCGGTTTTCAGGAGTCGCCGCGGGGTGGGTTTGTCCTGTGTCCGCTTTCTGTCTTTTTTCACGCTCTTTCCACTCTCATAGCAGATATAAAGCCTCCTCCTCCTCCACCTCCTTGTGTTGCACACTTTAAAGCAATTAAAGAAAATGTCTCTGCACCTTCACGCCTCCCGTTTTTCCCCCGTGCTCAGGTCTGTAAGTATGACTACGTGGAGGTACGGAGCGGACTCTCGGCAGACTCCAGGCTCCACGGGAAGTTCTGTGGCGCGGAGAAACCGGAAGCTATCACCTCTCAGTACAACAACATGCGCATCGAGTTCAAATCAGACAACACAGTGTCCAAAAAAGGCTTCAAAGCGCAGTTCTTCTCAGGTGAGTCCCCCGGCCATGTTGTTGCGCACACCATCACAGGCCTTTTCGGGCCACTCGGAGCTGCCGTCTGTCTTTAAAAAGGAGCGTTTCGCCAACGTTTGTGTCTCCTGTGCTTCCTCAGACAAAGACGAGTGCTCCAAGGAGAACGGCGGCTGTCAACACGAGTGCGTCAACACGTTCGGAAGCTACAGCTGTCAGTGCAGGAGCGGCTTCGTGCTGCATGAGAACAAACACGACTGTAAAGAAGGTATTTCACTGTTCCACTTTTCTATGTTCGCACACGTCCCCCGTGTCCCGCTCCCGGATTATAAAGCTTTGCGATCAGATTCCATAAGGATCGACAGTTTGAGCACAGTCTTAGCAGGCCTGCGTTGACTCAGCCGTGTCACTTTTGCAGCTGGCTGCGATCACGTTGTCAATAGCGTGAGCGGCGTCATCACCAGCCCCAACTGGCCGGATAAATACCCCAGCAAGAAGGCGTGCACCTGGACACTCACCACCACGCCTGGCCACCGCATCAAAATCGTACGTTGCCTACCTCTTCCTGTTGAGTCGCCAAATCCTTCCCGGGCAATTGTGTTGTAAGAAACTGTTCCTAATGACTGAGCTGCATTTTTGTCTACTGTGTCAAATAATATGCGTCACTGTGTTCATTGAGGTTACACGTTCTGGATTTTTGATTCATGAAGTCAAAGTGTGGTTTGCTCACAGACAAAGTGTTGTTCGCACTTCCGCATTCTGCTCAAAAGAACGACAATGGCGGACATGTTTCAGCCTGTGTCTTTGTTCTTGGAACTTTTGGTATCATTTGCATCTTCACGACTGAATTTAAGATTACTGCATGAAATGCGAATAGATCCACGCATCACTGCCGTGTTGCACTGCACAGGTTCAAAAAGTTCTTTTGTGCAGATATTTGAAATTTCGCTTATTGTGTCGCAGGCTTTTGAGCAGATTGTTTTCATGTTGAGGTCTCTGTGTAGTCAGATGTTTGTCAGAAAAGATAGACATTTTCAAGACATTAAAAACATGCCATGAATGCAAAACGTCTCATTCCAGCAAACAATTACTCTTAAAATCAAGTGTGTTTGTGTAAAAAAAAAACCTAACCCTAACCCTAACCCAACCCTAACCCTAACCCTAACCCTAACAAGTTAAAAAGACACTTACAAATCACACTCATGTCTGGCCAGAAAATTAAGATTTGAAACACATTTATATGAATGTACTGGTGCTTGTTCTTAGGCTTTTAATGAGATCGACATGGAGGCTCATCTGGAGTGTGCCTACGACCACATTGAAATTTACGACGGGCGCGATGACAAGGCGCCGACCCTGGGCCGCTTCTGCGGCACCAAGAAGCCCACGCCCATCACATCCAGCAGCAACAAGCTGTTCATCAGCTTCTTCTCCGATAACTCGGTGCAGAAGAAAGGCTTCGAGGCGTCTCACACCGCAGGTACAGCCAGACGGCGGCCATGTTTCTCGATGGTTCACATCAGTCCATTTAATTGTTAAACTTCATGTAGTGTTTTTTTTTTTAACAAAGGATTTAGTTTAGGTTGCGATTCGCCACCCTGTCTGAGAATGATTATGACTCATTTAATCACAGAGCATGTTTTAGTCGTTTGTTTAGTCGACTGCAACCAAACTGGTGTTTTTTTTTTTTCTCAAAGTGTCCATCTCAACTCAACTTTCTATCCAGAGTGTGGCGGCCGCTTGAAGGCTGAAGTGAAGACCAAGGACCTGTTCTCCCACGCCCAGTTCGGCGACAACAACTACCCCGGGGCCTCGGACTGTCAGTGGGTGATCTCGGCGGAGAAGGGCTACGGCGTGGAGCTCATCTTCCAGACCTTCGAGATCGAGGAGGAGGCCGACTGCGGCTACGACTACATGGAGCTCTTCGATGGAGCCGACACCAAGTCTCCACGGCTGGGACGCTACTGTGGCTCGGGGGTATGAACGTTTTTCCCTGATGGCTGGATTTGGAGTAATCCTAAATCCGTCCCTGTTCTCCAGCTTGATTCACCCTGTCCATTGTTAACGTGCTCCTCTGGGTGCGGTGAGTGTATCCCTGACACAGGCCTGACCCTCCCCGGGCGCCGATAACCTATCAGTCTCCGGCACGGAGCTGTAACCGAGAATTAATCAGCCAACGCTGCAGCAGGAGTCTGGAACAATGAGGCCAGTGGGGGATAAAAACAGCTTGATTTGATTTACACACTTCAATAATAAGCTCTAGGCTTCTACACACACACACACACACACACACACACACACGTAAGAATGAGATGCCGGAGGGGACGCAGCACCCAGGGGAGCAGATCCTCAATCAAGTTTCCTTTTATAAAACCCGTTGAAATAAACTGACACAATTCAGTCCAAAGTAGGGTGAAAACTAATTATAGTGCAGGGAGGCTTTACTTTTAGCTCAAGGGCTTTTCTCAGTTAAATAGTAGACTACTTATTGCTGGGTGTAGAATAAAAAAGAATGTTGTCTGCCTTTTTTTCTCGTGTTTTCAAAATCCCTTTTACCAATAAGCCAAGACTTATGCCCTATTGTAGATATATTATTCATTTTCAGCAGTTTTAATAAGCGCTCCGCCGTTTCACGGTCGGTTACACAAGCTTCATCTACTTTGACATTACCCACTTGTCTTTGTCTGAGCCGCAGGGTGGCTGCCTGAAACACCTCCGACGACTAATTAGTTTTCTCAATTAATATTCAGGTGATAGCACAATTCTGACAAACAGCCAGGTCAAGCGTTGCATATTTGCCGCGCTCAAACAATGGTTCATTTTCCCCTTTTGTTTCATCGGGAACCTTGATTTATATTCAGTTGGGTAGAAATGCTGTATGTGGCTTTGTTTGGGGGGGAGGAGAAAAATGAAATGAGGCCCCTTCCAGTGCTGCACCTGGCTCTAATCATCAGAGTATCCTCACATCAGGAGCAGCCAAAGCCTGAATCCGAGCTGAGCCGGGGAGGGCCGGTCCTGGTTCGGTACCCTTGCGCGGCCCCCTGGCTGCTGCGGAGGCAGCAGGCCTCTGTAGTCACAAGCCATTCGTCATGGTCACTGATTTGCTCGGAGTTTTTCAGCATGTGAAAAGTCTTTAAGTTTTAATTGAAGTGCAGTCAAAAGGAGCAGAAAGCGGCGATCACAAATGAACCTGTTGTTCCATGTGTGTGTGTGTGTGTGTGTGTGTGTGTGTGTCCCGCTGGCAGCCTCCAGAGGAGATCTACTCGGCCGGCGACTCCATTGTGATCAAGTTCCGCTCTGACGACACAATCAACAAGAAAGGGTTCCACGTCCGCTACACCAGCACCAAGTTCCAGGACACACTGCACTCACGCAAGTGACCAGCGGGGGCCGGAAGGGGCCGCGCGGGGCAAAGGGGCAAACGGAGGGGCCCCCAGGGGAGGCGCCAGCCTGACGCTCGGAAACCTTCGGCCACCAAGATGAATCAGACACGACAGAACAGCCGCAAGACCACCAACCGCACCTCAGCTCCTAGGGGCTCTAGCTCCCCCCACAGACTGTGAGGAGTAAAGCCATTCTGCAGTACACCTTGTTTTTACCTTTCTATGGTTAGGATTGGGGTGGGAGGGTGAAGGTTCGCTTTAGGCGGACAGTAGGGGAAAAAATTATTGACCCAGGCCCCTCGAGATTTCTTTTTTTTTTTGTTTTTAGTTTTTTTTGTTTTTATTGTTTTTTTTTACATGCCTCCTAATGAGAGGTACAAAGGAAAACAGTGGATTCTCAGGACCTGTAGGAAGGCAGGCATCAGCTGGACAGATCCCTGCTTTTGTCGGGCCAGCCCACCACATCCGGGGGGGGGGGGGGGGAGAGGAGAGGGGGGGGGGTCCTCCAACACTCCTCGGTCATTGCTCTCCTCTCCTCACACTCGCATCCCTTTTTTTTTTTTGTTCAAGGATTCGTATCCATCAAAGGATTAGAAGGACTTGACTTGAGATTTTGATACTGTATGTCGGTCAATTGCATGTAATTACAAGGAAAGAAGGAAAACTGTACAGTGACAACACCAGCATTTGTAATTGGCATTGTCCTGGCAACCAGTTGCAAGATTCACGTTGTTACCATTAACAAGGAAATTACGGAAGCAGTTATCTTATTAAAGGACTAATACATGAAATGCGGTCCATGTCTTCTGGTTGGTAATTGTTTGCCTGATGACTGGCTATTACTGTACCTCCATGTATAAAGTAATGTGTATGATCTGTCAAAGGGAACATGTGCTTTTTTCAGCTCGAACCAGTTAGCACTTTACAGTGAATTGTTCCAAAATCATGAGCTTATGAATTTTTGTGAAATGCAATGCCAGTTCACTTATTTTTAAATGCATTTTATCTCTCTTATTCTTTATTGATTTTTTTTTAAATTGCTCCATTTAGTTCCTCAGGCATACTTGAACATTGTGTGTACATGGGGTAATAAAGACATGACTTATGTTTCTGTGTTGATTTACAGTTCTGATGTAAAATAATTTCTCTCCAGAGAAAATGCCTTTTCTTGGTACAATGAAGTATTTCTCAAGAACCAAATGAGCCGGGGTATTTATTGTCATAGTAAATTACATATAATGTAAAGCTGGAAAGGTACTGTTGAAATTAGCCCTATAATTGCCTTCTAATGTATAGCCATTGGTCTATGTTGAATATACTATGTTGCTCATTCAATTCTTTTCTCCATTTATTTCTCTGCAGTGCGTGGTTGTGTGAACTTACAGAATGTAAGTTTGATCTTGACCTTGTTTTCACAATATTCACCTGTTGTGGTGCCACGTTATTAAGACCAGTCCTGGCAGTGCATTCATAGTCCTTGGAGAGTCCTTACAATTGAGTGTGAAGAATAATACCTCTTACAGTTATATATAAGACGCACGATTTAAATGTCACACTACTCTGTTTGAATTAGGTTTCAGAAGGATTTTTTGACACAGAAAAAAAAACTGTTACAGATAGAAATTCAGTGGTAGACGTTTTTCTTTACTTAAGTAGAAGTAGTTATAAAACAATTGCAAAAATGCTTAATTCTAGAAGTCCTGTATTCAAAAGCTCAATCAATTAAAATAGCAAAAGTATTATCAGGTGAATTTGCTCAAATTATTAAAAGTAAAATTTAAATTTTACAGAAAACTTTGACTGATATATTAAATCAGGAAAAGGAAAGAAAGAAACAAAATAAAAATTCTGCCACACTAGTTTGTATTATTTCTTTTTACACTTTTCTTAAAATGTTCAATAGTCTTGAAAGTCATTTTTATTTATTCGTTGCAGCACAGAACAAACATCTAACATGACAAATCACAACTAGAGTGGAAAAATGACAAAAAGTTGGAAACTCCAGGTTTTAACTCAACTTTAACAATTATTTGTATTTCATAATCAGATTTTATATATAATTTCATGCACATTTTTTTCCAAGTACCTAAAGCTGTAAAATGATGCAGTGGAGTAGAAAGTACGACATTTCCCTCTGAAATGAATGGTCAGTATAAAGTAGCGTTAAGTGGTAATACTAAGACCCTCAAAATTGTACTTGAAAAGTACTTGAGTGAAAATGATGTGTTATTACGCTGTATAAATATCCCTTATTGATCTTATCTGCAGTTCACTATTTATAGACAGCGTTGTCATTGTAGACTCAGAAAACATTTCCACCTTGCTAAATAGATTAATAATTCATTCCCCTATACATAACCTCGCTCTCCCTCAATAGTTATTCCATTCCTATTCTCTTGTGCTTTTCCATAGAAAACATGAGACGCAGAGCGGTGCCGTTGCACAGAAAAACTGCCAGACTGGCAGGAAGGTAAATTGGGGCCATCACTATTTAACCCAACAGGCACTGCAAAATATATGCAGACGGAACGAAATGCAGTCTGGCTGAGGCACAGTTTATACCTTGAAAGGATCAGTACATATTTCACACTCATAAATATACGAAGATTCATTAATGGTTCAGGTACATGACTTTTTTATAAAGATGTATTTTTGCATTGGATCATGGAATTTCACATAACACATGACTGTGCATGTTTAGCAAGAAAATATGACCAATTATCTTAAGTAGTTTAGATATATAATATATTTTGGATGTTTATTATTCTGTAATTGTACTACTCTTAGCTTTCTGTATCAGTGTACTCGTTTCATATCCTGTGAAGAGTAAAAAAAGGAAAACCCACAAGAGATTAACATGAATAAAAACATTTATGTGCAAAATGCTTTAACTTAACATGCTGCAACATTTCAAATGATATTTCCATATGCACCAGCTGCACATACCTTTTTTTTATTTTACAGAGAATATCACCTTAAGAAACATAATCATGTAAAAAAAAAAAAGAACATACATAATTACATAATTTATTACTGACATGATACATTTTGTGCTCCTGGTCTCAGAATATGATGTGAGAAGAAAACCAACGCTGAGCTTTTCACAAGAAAAGACCCGAGGGGTTTTCTGCACCTTCTGCTTTATTTAACATCCGCCAGTAACACATGAAAAACACGAAGCCTGCCGCTCTTCCGGAGTCAGTCCCCCTCCCTCGCCCATTATCGTGTCATGTGGTTTGAACAAATTGCCCTCACCTTCTCTGCGGGGCAGACGGGAGCCGGCATGAATGGGTGATTGTGTGCTGCTCTGAATCGTGTGGGATACAGAGAGTGTTTGCAAGTGCGCTGGAGGGCAAGTAGAGGTTACACCTGAGGAGCTGGCAAGAGGTCTCTCATCAATCGCTGCTAATAGAGATAGAGACTTTGAAGCAGTTTGAGATCTAAGATACAGACACGTGACCGGTGAGTACTGGCATACACAGTGCTTCAGAGCAAGTGTGTGTGTGTGCGTGTGTGTGCGTCGGCAGCATCAAATGTTCAGCTGAGAAAGTGTGCGTGCAGCATACTGAGACGTTTATATCACATGTCACATTTAACAAAACTGCACAGTATTAAATTGTAGTCGTACAACTTTTTTTTTTAATCCAGCCACAAAATGACATCATAACCGTACAGAATCGAAAAAATCACAATTCAGTTAGGAAATATATGGAGATGAAATGAGAAGTAGTCACACGAATGAACCGCGTGAACCGGTAACCGCCGCTGACGCACGTGCGTGTGAACGCCGTCGGTGCTACAGCAGCAGATCACAGAACGGTCGGAGGCTCTTCACGACTCCAACATTTACACTCATGAAACAGTGTTTCCTGAAGATTACTCATCACGTGTAATTCCCACCGCTAGGCCTAAGGCAGCGAAAACATACCTCGACTGAATCATCAACCCAACCCAGAAAGGTCAACGGACTATTAGGAGCCACAAAGTCATTTACATTATGTTTAGAAGAGGTACTCAGTGGGTGAGGATGTTTTCGTGTTTTTTTGAATACTTTACAATCCACTAATGAATACACATGAAAAAACGTGATTTGCGATGAACCTCTAATTATGGAGTTGATTCTGACATCTTTGTGCTGTAAAGTACAAGATCATTTCACTGATCTAACCCCCTGATCATGATGGAAAATACAGTGCTTACAATCGGTGCCTCGTAGTTTTGCGCACAGAGGAAGTCCTCTGCCTGACATCAGTGTGAGTTGATTGACAGCCGCCGGGTTCACGCGCTGATCGACTGCCAGGCCAACGGTCCCAGACGCCCCCCCACCCAGCACAGCGCCGCCCCCGCGGCCGCCGCCACCGCCACGGCCAGGCCGGCCTTCAGCACGGCGCCGCGGGGCCTCCTGAAGCCGGAAGGCGCCATGCACGCCAGCGTGGCCACGGTCACGGTCAGCGTGAACAGGATGGAGACGGCCGTGTTGATGGCCACGATCTGGCCGAACTTGGCGAAAGGCACGATGACGCAGAAGAAGAGCGGGACCGTTGAGATCACCGTGGTGACGGCGCTGGACACTATGGCGACGCCCACATGGTCCACGGCCTCCAGGGTCCGCCTCCGCCTCTCGGCCGGGGCCTCCTACACACACACACACACACACACAAAAACGCAGATTAATGGGGACGCTCCTCTATTCATGAGCCTCCAGAGGCCACTTCTCGCCAAACCCTTAGTCACAGGCTGTTTTATGGTGTGTGTTGCTGAATTTACACTCCCATACCATGATGTGCCCGGGCAGAGAGGACACGCTCTCCCCGGCCAGCAGGTATCCCTCCACCAGGTGCAGACAGTAATCCACCGAAGATCCCACCAGGATAGAGAGAGAAATCGCCTCCACCGCTCCCATCTCCCAGCCCAGCCAGTACATGAACGCCACCACCAGACAGATCACCCCTGAGCACGGGCCAGAGAAACGTTATCGTGAGATTATCACACGAGCTACCAAACATCACATACGCAACCTCGCTTCTTACCTAGAATGGTTATAAGCACTGGCAGCAGCAGGAGAGGATGTGCGGTAAACACGGACACAGCTGCCACGCAGATGGCCAGAGACAGCAGCAGACTCCAGAGGGCACTCTCCACACCTGCAGACACGCGGCCGGACATGTTATCTGATTTTTAAACATGCGGCCGCTCTAGCTGTTTTCGATCTCCTCTTCACCACGCCGTGCGATAGTTGCACGCTCACCTATGATTTCCATGAAGATCTGCTTCCAGTGCTCGCAGGTCTGGAAGCCTCGCTGCAGGGCAGAGGACTGGGGCAGTGAGGCCAGCTGCTCCTGGACGAATGTCTCCCACTGTAGGAAGTCGGAGTATGTCTGGAAGGAGGATTTGCCCTTGTAGGTGGTCTTGGTAGGGGAACGAGAGAGAGAAACCAATTGAGTAAGGGACGGTTGAATGCGTTTGCAGGGAAAAGCTACGGGGCGAAGCGACTTACAGACTCAAACGCCATGGACAGCCAGCGGACCTTTCCTCCGTGCATTCCCACCGCTCCGTGAGAGAGCTGGCCAGGGAGCAGGTTGGGTTCAGGGAGGGAGCGACACTCAGGATGCAGCAGAGGCAGAATAGAGGAGAGCTTGTTGCCTGGAGGGAGCAGAGGAAAACACTGTAATCCCTCGTGTGTGACTATTTTCATGGAATTATGTGTATTGTTTGAGGAACACTTTGTTCGGTGGTGTGTTTGCTTTTAGTAGTAAAGCCCAGCGTTTCCAGTTTCACTGATTGTTGATAAAATGTCTGAATACTGCGAAATCTGTAGTTTTCTTCAATTTCATAGACTTCAAGTGTCTTCCAAGGTAAATATGTTTTTTTTAATCCAACCCAGTGTAAAACTGAAAGATAGGCCCATTAACTTTACTATTTGTAGGTTCTTCCACTTCCAATTCAAAAGTCAACTATTAAATTAGGACTCAAATCACATTTGGTTTATAGATTAATTAATTTATTTATGGAGCGAGAATGAATTATTTGTTGCTGAACTGCATGTGACTGTCACCTGAAGGCAGACACTGTGCTCCTCCTGGCTTCACAAGTTTTCTGTTTGCACTAATGGCTTTGCAGATTTTGCAAAGATGCCCCATTTCCTGGAAAATATCAAACTCCGGATCCAATATGATGTTGCCCTTAGGAGAGAATCAAACCAAAGGTTAATCCAGCACATAAGGAAAGGACTTAAACATTGTGCGTCTCTTCGTTTGGTTATTTAGAGATACAATGCGTGACTCTCACCATATCTCCAATAACGTGGTTGTCCTTGTGTTCACTTCGGTTGACTCCCAGGATCCCGAACACAACAAAAACCATCGCCCCCGTGTCCACAAGAGGACGCACTGCCGGGTGGCCACACGTGCCGCCGCTGCATGGGTTGAAGCCGGACGTCTTGGAGGATTTCACCTTGGCAGCCGAGGAGGGATCTTTGAAAATAGAAGCAGAGAAAATCTCACAGCCAAAATTTATTTATGCAGCGTGAAAATATCTGGAGCTTCAGAAAGTGGAGTTTTGAAAGCAAAAAAGAAGAAGAAAGAGTAAAACCTCACTGCATTTTAATGAGAGAAATATAAGAGAGATTAAGTCTGACACATGCAGCGTCAAAAAAAAATAAATAAAACTCTTTATGTAAATGATGCTTCCTCACCGCTGGGGAGAGGGGTGTAAAAGGTTCCCTGCGTGGGTCCATCAGGCCCAGAACTGATGCGACAACCAGGCGGGCTGACACACACTCGGCTGGGATGAGGCCTGAGTCGGCACTGGGCAAAGTACAGTCTCCTACGAGGAGGAAAAGCGGAGCTGAAACGATGCGGAAATGATGCTGACACAACATGACAGGCCGGCAAACCTGTGCTCTGGTTGCTGCGTTGGCGCGTTCACCTGCTGTGCTGCTGCAGGGACGACGCTACATAAAAGGAAAACTCCGGCGCCCAGCCGTGACGGGGTTCACATGAGCCGGCTGTGATCATCCAGCTGGGGTGCGGGTGGTACACATGGGAAACACACACTGTCATTCTGGTGGTGTAATTGCCTCGGGGCTGATTATAAGCCTATTCAGATGAAACAAGATTAGGTTTAAGCCACTGTAGTGGCTCATATTACGGTTAGGAGATATAACGTTGAAACGATTAAAAAGCAGTTAAGTGTTGACTTTTCTGCTCCCTAACCTGAAACGATGACACCTCCTCGTGCTCCGAGCTGCACAGTTTCCACGAAGAGGCAGAGCTGGCGTTAAGGGAGAATCGGTAAATAGTCGTTGAGGTTCCGAGGTCCAACTTTGATGAGATGTATACTGTGAGCAAAGAGTCTAAAATAAAAAATAAAGCCAGTAAGTAAAATGTAGCATCTTTCACAGACAGTCACAAAGTGCTTCACAGTCAAATAAAGATAAAACACACGAGAGGAAAACATAAAGCTAATATACCATATGACACCTAAATGGATGCATGAACAGATGGGAGTTTAGTGGCTTCTTAAAAGATTCCACAATCAAGAGCCCTCGGATTTATTACGAAGCCATTCCAAAATGTAGTTGCTGACTGGAAAGCATGATCTCCAGGAGTTTTAAATGTGTCTCAGGGTGCTTTCACAACAACAGCAATTGGTGTGGACAGTCATTTTCTAGACCCGCTTATTCCTCATTAGGGTCCCAGGGGTCTGCTGGAGCCAATCCCAGCAAATTACATGCAAGAGGCATGGATACAACCCAGGCGGTTCGCCAGCCTATCGTTGGGCACTCATCATTAACTCACACACCTACAGGCAATTTAGAATCTCCAGTTTACCTCAACATGTTTTTGTACTGTGGGAGGAAGCTGGAGAACCTGGAACCTGGTCTTTGGAACAACGTTCGTCCCATATGACCTCATTTGTGAAAGCAGCACATCTCCTCTGCCTGAAATGAGGCACTATGCGTCGTCTGTGACTCCAGTGCATCTGCAGATTGTTGTTGTGATTCATTTTGTAAATGGATGTTTTGCTAGAAATGGCCAATACAGATGATGCAATACACGAGGATTGGAGCAAGTAGCAATGGGCGAGCGTGTCACTGCAAAATGAGTCAAAACTGGAATATGAACATTAATGAAACTATCTATATAAATGGAAATATTTCATTATCTGGTGCCCACCAAATGCCTAAACTAGTGGTGTGAGTATAGTATAGTATGACCTTTTTTGGAAAACATAGTATAGTATGACTTTTTTTGAGAGACATAGTATAGTATGACCCTTTTTGGCCAACATAGTTTACTATGACCTTTTTTGGACGACATTGTATAATATGACCCTTTTTGGCCAACATAGTTTAGTATGACCTTTCTTGAGCAACATTGTATAGTATGACCCTTTTTGGCCAACATAGTTTACTATGAGCTTTTTTCGACGACATTGTATAATATGACCCTTTTTGGCCAACATAGTTTAGTATGACCTTTTTTGGGCGACATAGTTTAGTATTACCTTTTTTGGACGACATAGTATAGTATGACCTTTTTTGGACGACATAGTATAGTATGACCTTTTTTGGACGACATAGTATAGTATGACCTTTTTTGGACGACATAGTATAGTATGACCTTTTTTGGACGACATAGTATAGTATGACCTTTTTTGGGTGACATAGTATAGTATGACCTTTTTTGAGCGACATTGTATCATATGATTCTTTTTGGGCGACATAGTATAGTATGACTTTTTTTGAGCAACATAGTATAGTATGACCTTTTTTGGATGACATAGTATAGTCTGACCTTTTTTGGGCGACATAGTTTAGTATGACCTTTTTTGGCGACATAGTATAGTATGACCTTTTTTGGACGACATAGTATAGTATGACCTTTTTTGGACGACATAGTATAGTATGACCTTTTTTGGACGACATAGTATAGTATGACCTTTTTTGGACGACATACTATAGTATGACATTTTTTGAGCGACATTGTATCATATGATCCTTTTTGGGCGACATAGATTAGTATGACCTTTTTTGGCGACATAGTATAGTATGACCTTATTTGGACGACATAGTATAGTATGACCTTTTTTGGAGGACATAGTATAGTATGACCTTTTTTGGATGACATAGTATAGTATGACCTTTTTTGTACGACATAGTATAGTATGACCTTTTTTGGGCAACATAGTATAGTATGACTTTTTTTTGAGCGACATAGTATAGTATGACCTTTTTTGGACGACATAGTATAGTATGACCTTTTTTGGACGACATACTATAGTATGACCTTTTTTGGGCGACATAGTATAGTAGGACCTTTTTTGGACGACACACTATAGTTTGACCTTTTTTGAGCAACATTGTATAGTATGACCCTTTTTGGCCAACATAGTTTACTATGACCTTTTTTGAGCGACATTGTATCATATGATCCTTTTTGGGCGACATAGTATAGTATGACTTTTTTTTGAGCGACATAGTATAGTATGACCTTTTTTGGACAACATAGTATAGTATGACCTTTTTTGGATGACATAGTATAGTCTGACCTTTTTTAGACGACATTGTATAGTATGACCCTTTTTGGCCAACATAGTTTACTATGACCTTTTTTGGACGACATTGTATAATATGACCCTTTTTGGCCAACATAGTTTAGTATGACCTTTTTGAGCGACATTGTATAGCAGGGGTGTCAAAGTCGAATGGACATGGGGGCCAAATGAAAAATTTAGGAACAAGCCAAGGGCCGGACTTATCGAACGTTCATTGAAAAAAAAATAATAAAATGACCGCATATAGTCTAGTGTTTCCCATTAAACAGACTGAAACCCTAAAAATAATTCCTATAACATATTAATAATTACTATATGATCATATAAATAAATAATTTCTTATGGCTCTGTTAGTAAATTCTAATTTTCAACAGAAACAAAAGCTTTGTGTAAAAATCCCCAAAACATGAACATTAAATGAATGAAGCGGTATTATTCAAGGCACCATCAGTATTACTTCTCAGGGATATAGCAAAAATGGCCTAAATTTACTTCAAATAAATACATAATATCAGCAATTTTCTATAATTCACTTAATTGAAATATTTTCACAACAAATTGGATTGAAATACAATAATAAAGTGCAAAAAGCTATAAACATGAGGAAAAGGAAAAGTCTCATGTGGTGTGAAAACAAATAGTTCACTTCTAAACTTTAACTGAGTAAAAAACTCTGAATACGTTGCACAGTAATGTTTTTTTTGAAGCTGTGGCTAATACTTGGTGGTGTCTCTTCTTTTGAACAAGTTCATCAATGTCCGGGCTAATTTAGCGATCTCTTCTGTCTTGTCTCATTCTGCCGTCTCAGATTCTCTTTTATCACCGCCACACTTTCTCCACACAAAAGTCACAGAGGTTCTCCAGCTACCTCCGTGAACATGTACTCCGATTCCCACCCTGTTTTAAAAGTCCGGTTCTCAGTGTCCACCTTCCGTTTTGCCATTTTTTAAGGGTAGGCTATCTGAAAGTTTTGAAGTGACGCTAATGCTCGCTGATGAATAATGAAAGGAAGTGGCCTCCTGCTCGGAGCGCCACCATTGAATTGTGGGAAATGTAGTGCGTTAGTGCGCGTAAAGTACCTGGATGCCGCTGGCGTGCAGTTGCCTGCGGGCCAGTTCTAATAACAAATGTATATAATCCTGGGGGCCAGAAAAAACCCTCTCGCGGGCCGGATGTGGCCTGCGGGCCTTGACTTTGACATATGTGTTGTATAGTATGACTTTTTTTGGACGACATACTATAGTATGACCTTTTTTGGGCGACATAGTTTAGTATGACCTTTTTTGGACGACATTGTATCATATGATCCTTTTTTGGACGACATAGTATCGTATGACCTTTTTTGGACGACATAGTATAGTATGACCTTTTTTGGGCGACATAGTATAGTATGACCTTTTTTGGGTGACATAGTATAGTATGACCTTTTTTAGACGACATACTATAGTATGACCTTTTTTGGGCGACATAGTATAGTAGGACCTTTTTTGGACGACGTACTATAGTATGACCTTTTTTGGACGACATAGTATAGTAGGACCTTTTTTGAGCAACATTGTATAGTATGACCCTTTTTGGCCAACATAGTTTACTATGACCTTTTTTGGACGACATTGTATAATATGACCCTTTTTGGCCAACATAGTTTAGTATGACCTTTTTTGGAGGACATAGTATAGCATGACCTTTTTTGGGCATCATAGTATAGTATGAGTATGAGTATAAGGGGCGGCGGTCATTTATGACCTTTTTTTGACAAGACGGTATAGTATGAGCTTTTTTGGGCAATATATTATAGTATGACCTTTTTGGGACAACATAGTATAGTATGACCTTTTTTGAGCGACAAAGTATAGTATGACCTTTTTTGGGCAACATTGTATAGTATAGTATGACATTTTTTGGGCGACATAGTTTAGTATGACCTTTTTTGGACGACATACTATAGTATGACCTTATTTAAGCGACATATTATACTATGACCTTTTTTGAGCGACATAGTATAGTGTGACAACATAGTATAGTATGACCTTTATGGGCGACATAGTATAGCATGACCTTTATTGGGCGACATAGTATAGTATGACCTTTTTTGGCCAACATAGTTTAGTATGACCTTTTTGGGCGACATAGTATAGCATGACCTTTATTGGACAACATTGTATAGTATGACGTCTTTGGGCGACATACTATAGTATGACCTTTTTGGAGCGGCATAGTATAGTATGACCTTTATTGGGCGACATAGTATAGTATGATAATAATATGCGTGTAAAGTACCTGAATGCTGCTGGCGTGCATTTGCCTGTGGGCCAGTTCTAATAATACATTTATATAATCCCGGGGGCCAGAAAAAACCCTCTCGAGGGCTGAATGTGGCCCACGGGCCTTGACTTGTATGTGTACTATAGTGTGACCTTTTTTGAGCGACATACTATAGTATGACCTTTTTTGAGCGACATACTATAGTATGACCTTTTTTGGGCGACATACTATAGTATGACCTTTTTTGAGCGACATACTATAGTATGACCTTTTTTGGGCGACATACTATAGTATGACCTTTTTTGAGCGACATAGTATAGTATGACCTTTTTTTGGACAACATAGTATAGTATGACGTTTTTTGGGGCGACATACTATAGTATGACCTTTTAGACAGAATACTCAAGTATGACCTTTTTTGAGCGACATAATATAGTATGAGCTTTTTTTTGGACAACATTGTATAGTATGACCTTTTTTGGACAGTATGTATAGTATGACCTTTTTTGGATGACATAGTATTGTATAGTATGACCTTTTTTGGACGACATAGTATAGTATGACCTTTTTTGAGCGACATAGTATAGTGTGACAACATAGTATAGTATGACCTTTATGGGCGACATAGTATAGCATGACCTTTATTGGGCGACATAGTATAGTATGACCTTTTTTGGCCAACATAGTTTAGTATGACCTTTTTGGGCGACATAGTATAGCATGACCTTTATTGGGCGACATAGTATAGTGTGACCTTTTTTGGACAACATAGTATAGTATGACCTTTATTGAGCGACATAGTATAGTATGACCTATTTTGGACAACATTATAGTATGACGTCTTTGGGCGGCATAGTATAGTATGACCTTTATTGGGCGACATAGTATAGTATGATAATAATATGCGTGTAAAGTACCTGAATGCTGCTGGCGTGCATTTGCCTGTGGGCCAGTTCTAATAATAAATTTATATAATACCAGGGGCCAGAAAAAACCCTCTCGAGGGCTGAATGTGGCCCACGGGCCTTGACTTGTATGTGTACTATAGTGTGACCTTTTTTGAGCGACATACTATAGTATGACCTTTTTTGGGCGACATACTATAGTATGACCTTTTTTGAGCGACATAGTATAGTATGACCTTTTTTTGGACAACATAGTATAGTATGACGTTTTTTGGGGCGACATACTATAGTATGACCTTTTAGACAGAATACTAAAGTATGACCTTTTTTGAGCGACATACTATAGTATGACATTTTTTGAGCAACATAGTATATTATGACCTTTTTTGGGCAACATATTATAGTATGGCCTTTTTTAAGCTACATAGTATAGGATGACCCTTTTTGGGCGACATACTATAGTATGACCTTTTTTTGAGCAACATAATATAGTATGAGCTTTTTTTTGGACAACATTGTATAGTATGACCTTTTTTGGACAACATTGTATAGTATGACCTTTTTTGGACAACATTGTATAGTATGACCTTTTTTGGACAACATTGTATAGTATGACCTTTTTTGGACAACATTGTATAGTATGCGCTTTTTTGAGTGACATAGTATAGTATGACCTTTTTTGGATGACATAGTATAGTATGACCTTTTTTGGGCGACATAGTGTAGTATGATGTTTTTTGAGCGACATAGTGTATTATGACCTTTCTTGAGTGACATAGTATAGTATGACCTCTTTTGGGCGACATAGTGTAGTATGACCTTTTTTCTTCGACATTAGCACCCTAGGGAGACTTAGAAGGTCCTGAAGGATGTTGCTGAGGTTGCTCCTCAGAAGCCCCACAATGTAACGTGGAGCCTGACCATGTAGGGCTCTATAATGAGTGCCAAGATTTTAAAATAGAAATAGAGTAAAAACAATACGAGAAATACTGATTTTGAAAAGTAAATAAAAAATAAATAGGTTTCAAATATCCAAACATTTGTATGTTTACCTGTTTGCTTGGTGCTTGAATTTGGTTTTAGCAGGCTCCGAGGAGCAGTGGAGGTCGTGGTGCTTGAGTTCTGCTGATGTGTAGAAAACTTGAATGCTGACGTGGAAGCGTGGGCATACAGAGGATGGGGCTTCTCCATGAACACACCTGCATGACGGGACATGCATATGAGACCTTCACTTAATGGCTGAGGTCAACGGGCGATCGCTTGTCCTTCACTCGTCCTTCAGCCTCACCTGAGCACATGGGGCAGGAGATGCCCTGCCCGCTGAGGTTGCTCCTCAGAGCCAACAGAGTCTGGAGGTTTGTGTCCCGGCGGAAAAGCAACGGGGCGTGAGTGGCCGGCCTCAGGAGGCAGCAGCACCCGGCAGACAGCAGCAGAACCAGGAAGAAGACACCTGGGTCGGCAGGAAGATGATGATACATGATAGACAATGATAAAGAAGAGTATTGTGGGGGGGTGGGGAAGACAAACTCAGTCATGGAGTATTATTCTCACCATGTTTTCACCTTTCCTCTAAATGAGAATGTTAGAATTGGCGATGGTAGGCAAAGTACTTCACTCTTTAAATTAATACCATACTAACAATATTTAAACATTGTTGAAAGTAAAAGTCCCGCCTTCAAAATTTTATAAAAGGATTATGAAAAGTATTGTTTATAATTCAAAAGCAACATTTCTAATTAAATGTAATGAGATCAACTTGCTGCAACCTTGGTGTTCTATAAACACATGGTCGGGCACTTTATGTGCATGACACATAAATCGGTTAATCACAATAGACAGCACAACAAACTTAAATTCACTTAGGCTCCAGCTACACTAGTCTAGATTTTTTTTAACTGAATATTTTCTTCTATGGGTCATGCAGAAATCCTAAATTACCCTGTAATGCTGCAAATGATGCCGAAACTATCAAGAGCACAGACATAACCTAAGACATATCCACCACCGGTGTTTTTAACACAATGGGCAAGTGTGACTGAGGCTTTGTCTGTAAGCATGTCCAACACCCGCGCTTTAACTTTGTGAATCCAAAAAAAAACAGATTTGGATTTGGGTCACTATACTAATCTATGCGATCTGGTGTTTTTTAATCTCTCCACTTGTTTATCCGGTTTGACATTACTCTGGTGCTGTGGTGGTGTGGGTCAGAGGTTGAATGGGATAGAAAAGTGTGTACATAAGAAAAAAAGGATCTAGATTTATGTTGCTGAGCGTTACAATCCAGTCAACGTGGAACTAAATTCATCGTCAGTGCCTCATTCCAAAAAGGCAGCATCCCTGATTTTTTATGGTCTCTTTGAGGACACAGGAGCCATCACCCAGCTCCTCGGAGATGCCAAGGAGAATAGAGGTGACTTGACCATGCTGTGGTTTGACATAGCAAATGTATATGGTTCTAAGGACTCAAGGAAACACTGGACAGACTGTGCCATCTCAGTGCTTTTTGCTCTGGCAGTGAATATACGAGTGAAACTGGCAGAACCAGGTTGCAGAGGCCCTCAGTGCAAGTAGGAGCCACCAATCTTTGCCTTCATGGAGGACTTAAAGGTCACATTAGAAGTGAACATTGCTCTTCTTGATTGTTTGGAATATCAAAACTTCAAATGAAACCCAGAAAGACTATAGTATAAAAGACCAATATAAAGACCATTAAGGTCAGTCCCTGGCGCCAGATGGATCCTGAAGGGGCTGAAGAGAATGCTGAGATGGGCAGGAATGACATTCAAGCCTTAAAAATCAATGCTTTGTTTCTCAAGAAAGGAGGAGGAAGGGTGAACAGCGGATTCCAGTTCTCCATTGTCAATCTCAACTATCTTGAAGAAGGCAGAAAGTCGGATTCTTTGGGATGATGTTTGATTATAGCCTCAGTTTTGAAACATCACTCAAGAGCACCAGCTGGTTGTTGCTGGTTGGTTGAAGGATGAAAACAGGCCTTCTAGGCCCATTACATGATGAGGATATATCAGCATGAGTTATTTATTTATCTACTAATGTCTTGGTTGTCAGAACCGTTGAACAGTCATGTGTTTAACAAACACATGGACATATAGAAAAAGAATATACAGTCACACTTTACTTGACGAGTGAATTCATATCACATTCATAGCAGCTGTCATAAACTGCATATGAAGCATTTATGACTGTTTCAGGAGACATGACTCAACATTCATACCAACACCCTAACCCTAACAACTCAAAATAAAATTAAAGACAAAATAAAAGTCCAGAATCAGGGAAGAGGTTTTTAGTTGTAGTTTTTTTTTTACATTTTTATTTTTATTTTTACAAGTTTTGGTCCTTCTTCTTCCTTCCGCTGATATCTTACACTTTAATGAAAGGTTTATAGAGATGAATGTTGGGTCATGTCTCATGAAACAGTCAATAATGCTTTATGTGCAGTTTATGAATGTGTTACGAACTCAGCCGTCACGTAAACAAAACATATTTTTCCCCAGTTTAATTCCCATCCATCCATCAATCTTCTACTGCTGGTCATGAGGGAGCAGCCTAACTACAGAAGTATAGACTCTTTCTTAAAGCACTTTTCTTTTCTTTTTTAGACTACTTCATAGAAAACAGTATACATATATATATATATGTATACATATACATACATATATATATATATATATATATATATATATATATATATATATATATATATATATATATATACATTCTCTTCACTGAATGTATCTTAAAAATATAGATAGATATAATCATCATTCTCATTGTCTGTTTTCATAAGGGTTTGAGGGGAGGCGGTTGGTGCTCTGTTAGCTGTGATTTACGCAGGTTCACATCCACTTCTGAGGGATTTTTATCAGAGCATAGTGCTGTGACTCATACATTAGAGTATCCAACATCCAAGCTGGCAGGTCCATGGAGTTCCTGTAGAAATTCAAAGTGCTGGAGATCTGTGCGGGGTCATTTCATGCAACATGGCAGTGATAAATGTTTTCCTTCTGCTGGGATGGCAAGTTAAGGCTTCAGCTCGGAGTGAGATTTATTCCCAGATGGCGAAATTGAGCTTAGCCGTGTCAAATGTTTGTTGAGTTTATATAAAATCTTACCTAGGACGGCCTTTCTCCGCTCCACCGCTGGCTCAGCCACTAAATGCTTCAGGGCCCACTGGAGATTTGTGCTCACCACACCCACATGCTGCTGCCCTGGAGGGGACAGAGGTGTCTCCACCGACAGGGACAGAATGGCTGCATCACCGTCTGAATCACAGGAGCCTGGCCCGAGACAAAGAGAGCGGCTCAGCGAGTGCCTGGACAGCAACGTTTCACGGCCTGGACTCGTTCCTCTTTCACATTCCCCACCTTCCCCATCATTCATCCAATGCTAGGGAGATAATAATCTTACCTGGCTCCATCTCCACTGACAGAAGCGCCACATCATCATCCTCATCTGACAAAGGGCCGTGGCTCGCTGACAGGCCCGTAAACAACTTCCAACTTTGGAGGGAGGAGGTAGTTTAGGGGGAGAGACAGCTGAAGGGATTACATCTCGTCCTTGTTGTCGCACAGCATGCACAAATAACATCTCAGAAGAGTAAGGAAATAATGCCTTACCAATTCAACCAGGCATATTCCCGGGGCTCCACACATCGGGTCCAGATACACAGGGCGGCCGGCATCAGAGCGGACACACAAAGCCAGCAGCAGCTGACAATGAGGGCCATGAATAGGCCAAAGTCATGCACGGCTGGAATCTGAGTGTCAGTTAAATGAAGCACAGTGTAAAGGACTTTGAAATATTCAATTTGTGCTTATCATGTGAAAATGGCGGTCTGCTGAGAGAGGAACCTCTATTCATCCATAGCAGATGAGTCATTTATACTTAGGGTACAGAACAATTTAGTGCTGTATTTCTCTCCTGTGATTACCTGAGAGAAAGTGTTAGCAGCATAGGCAGCCGCCGTAGTGAAAGAGGTAAGGAAAGTGGCCCGGCCCGCCGTTTTAACTGTGTAGATCATGCGCTGCTGCGGTTGAAGCATGTGAGAAGCCTGTCTGAAGGTGCTGATGAACACAAATACATCATCCACTCCTGAGCACCAGTGAGAAAAAAAAATTGAAGAGCTGCCTTATTATATATTATGGTAAGTACCGTAAAAAGGTGTTTTTTTTTTTCAAACTTTAAAGGAATAGTTTGACGTCTTTTGTGAAACACTATATGCTCTCTTGCCAAGAGTTAGAAGAGAAGAAAATTGGTACTGCTCAATTACAGGAGAGGAGTATCAATCTTCTTGTATCTCAGCAAGAGAGTGACTGAGTGTATTTCCCAAAATGAAGAACTATACCTTTAATTAAAAAAATTGGCTTTTTGTAATTTGCCTTACCGATGCCAATAATGACAAATGCTGCCACTCCGTTGAGAATGCCCAAGTACCTCACCCCAAAGACAACGTGATAGAAGAAAAGAGCCATCAAGCAACTCAGTCCGATGCTAGCCAGTCCGAAGAAAGTCAGGAACACTGCAGAGAGACAAGAAAACAAGGATCCAAAAGATCTTATACACATGCATTAAAGTTATGATACAGCTGACTTTGACAATCCCAGGATGAATTAGAATATATTTCAATTTGGGATAATCCAAAATAACTGGTCATACTGTACCAGAGAAGGAGGTTAGAACGTAGACCAGCACAGTAATACAGACTCCGCTGATGACAGCCAGCATCATATCATTGTGGAAGGTGTGTCTCACCTCATCGTCGAACAGCTCTGTTCCCCCATAAAGCACTTTCACCTTGCTGAGACAAAGAGTTGGATGTGCAATAACATTAAATATCAACTCTCTGTTCTTAGGCTTGTGACCATATGGCAGCAAAATAAACACTGAAACTAAAAAGAAGGATAACGGCCAATGTTGCCATTATTATGCAAAACCTGCTCCTAACCTGGTAGATTGCTTGGCCAGTATATCAGCATACTGAACCACAAAGTTTTTAAAGTGGGTTCTCTGCTCGTCAGTTCGGTCCTGCAGGGAGTAATAGGATGGGAGAGGAGCTCCAAAGTGGATCTCACTGCGTAAGAGAGAGGAGGAGAGATGCTCAGGGGACAAACTTTCATCCACGTACCAATAGAACTGTGGATGGGTGATGGCCAGACTCAGAGAACCTGCAAAAAGGGAATACATATAAGTCAAATCAGCACTACCAAGTGGAATCTCATAGACAGCCCTTTCTTATCAAAAACTGCTGGGTCTCTCGCCTTGAATGTCTGCCAGGTCGGGGCCCATTCCGTCGTAGTAGATCTTCCCTCCCTTCTCGCTGGGGTAGAGGTAAGACAGGAGCGAGCTGGGCGGGGAGCAGTAGGACGGTCCCAGCGGCAGATCCCTCAGCAGCTCCAGAGGCTTCCAGCAGAACTGGTGGAACTGCGGGTGCTGCATGAGCAGCCGCTCCACATGGTGGATGGTCTGCAGACGCTCCGGCGTGAAGATGTTGCCGTCGCCCTCCCCCTGGGCGACAAACACCAGCTCGATCCTCCACAGGGCCTGGCTCTGCAGGTAGTAGTTGGGGGAGAACCTGCGCCTCCTGACGGGCGACAGAGTGGAATTCGCATTCCGTGGCCTCTGCTCTTCCCCTCTTGCACTGTGATCTAAGATCTCATACCCCGCTGTTTCCCTCTGACCCAAATCGGGTGCTGTCCTTCCATCTCCACTTACTGCACTTTCCGTCTTAAGTTTAACCCCTGCTTGGGAAGGGTCATCTTGAGGAGTGGAGGACCTCGTGTCCGTCCTGTTGAATACTCCCTGCCCCCCCAGCCTCTCCAGCAGGAGCTCCTGCAGCGCGTCGGACTCGCCGTTATCTACGTCCCGCCTGCGCCTGTCCCAGGATCCCAGCTGGGTTTTTACAGCAATGGTGAGGGCGTCAAAGCGCTCGGCGGAGAAGTGACTATGCACCTCGAAGGCACTGTAGGAGAGGTCTATGTCCAGCGGAGGGCAGTAGAGGAGCATGTAGGCAAACAGGGCACATGGTAGCAGGACAACTGCCCCGATGACCGCCCCGCTGACACAGGGCTGCGTGTACACCCAGCCCGCCACCCTCCACACTCCGCACTCACAGGCCTCCCCGGGGAAGTGGCTTCGTCCCGGTGCGTGTGCCACCCCATCCTCTTCCTCCTCCTCCTCATCCTGCTCCTCCTCCTCCTCCCAGCTTGTCTGAAACACCAGCGGCTCATCCTCCACATCCATGCTTGCACCTGTCAGGGACAAATAACAAGCATCTGATCATCACTCACTCATTGCGACACCCTTTCTTCTCCTCCGGCAGGTGAAGCACAAAATAGATGTTTGAGCTGCTAGCACTTGACACGTCTGACAAGATGAAGGACAACGTAACTTCCGTAAGTTGAAGTCGGCGGGCAAGGACATGGAAATTAAGTCTGTCCTTGTCAAGGAAAAGGGGGGCCCCTCCGTTGGCAGCTCACAGGAGTCATGGAGAAAATTAGGAAGAGGAGACCTTTTTCTCCCTCAAGGGCTTATAAGAGAAAATGGCCCTTGTTTAAGATGCTGATCACAAGAGCTCAGAGGTGAGGCGGGCTAAAAGCTGTGATTTAATGCTTCTCGCTTGTCAGCCTGAGCAAACCATTATCACCCAGGGAGAGTCTGCTGGTGTCTTCCCACATATCAGCAGCCGCGACGTGCCTTTGTCTGCCCTGCAGCAAATTAAATCATCTCACTTGTCTAATTACTGACATGAAGAGCGAGTGGGATATTAGACAGAGTTGTGGGAAAAGAGAAGGTTTATCTTCTGTGATGGGCAGCCTTTGACTAATAGTGTCAATAGGTGCCCCCCCCACACTCCTCTACACAGATACTGCAGACAGTTTGCATTCAAGTGGTGGTGAGTCTGCTAACTGCAGAGATGTATCTTTCCTCTTAAGAATAGCGCTTTAAGGTCAGCCAGGTACGATGTGTAAAAGATAGCTGTGTTCAGGTCTGTAGCTGAAGTGGGGGAAAAAAAATCCATGATACTATTTAATCAATATTTGTGGAAATGATTAAGATTCCTGGAGGTAGAATGCAGAGGAATGAGGCTCTTGAGACACGAAATGAACTGGAGGCTTGTTGATTTAGGAGATTTCTACGTCAGTGCTCTTATGCCTGAATGCGTATTATTGTGGCTTGAAGAAGAGGGAAAAAAGCCCTTTGTGTCTGCTGCATGAAATCCCCTCCCCAAAAAAATGTTTTGGTCTCCAGGTCGCAGATAATGGAGCTGCTCATGAGTGGGTTTCATCATTACCAGCCTGTAGTGTCACACTTCTTGGAGAGAGCGAGAGAGAGAGAGCATTTTAATCAAATGTAGAAATGTCCAGGGGACTTACATATGCTAATGCAGTTTATTCAACTTCTGTGAAATAGATAAGGAGGTCTGTTGAGTTGAAAAGCATAGGACTCCACTGTGGCTAATATGCTGTAGGAGAAAGGCCTATCCTGGAGGGCATCATCTCTAAAATCTGCACATTTCCTTTATTAATTGCAGCGTCATTATGCTGAACAGACAGGGACACCAGTGCAGCTTTTATGGGGAGAGCTGTGCGTCTCTCGGCTCATGTTCACACCGCATGCGGCGTAACAAGGAAATGAAGGCGCGTGCCAATACTGGTTATTATGTCGCATGCCGTGCAGAACAGAAAAACTCCCTGCTCAGGAAATATCCTGTCTACTGTGTTCAGGAAGTTTCCCCCTTTCTAGAAGTGTTAAGCGGCGAAGTTTGCGAGTTTAGCACCGCGCGGGGGGGCCGGGAAATGCGCAATCGCAAGCAAAAAAAATTTATTTGATTACTTCGGGTTCGTTTTGGGTGACGGGGGAAATAATTTCATCCAATTTGCAGGCTGTAAATTGTGGGCGATGTTATTGTTTAATCTGCGAGCAGATGTTTTTTTTTTTTCAGACTGAGTGAAATCTCTGTTGAGGCCACAACACTCCCCCCTTCCTCCCCCCAAAAGAAGCGATTCTGCGCAAGTACCGATGACCGATTATGTCAAGAAATATGTGGGATATAATTGTGCTTTTTTAAGTGTAAATGCCGATGATTTTTGTCTAATTAGATTGTTGTAATCCGGTTAAATTCCATCTCTACCCTTTTCCTGCGTGTTGTGATTACAGCGCTCTCATCAGCAAGGAGATGAGAGGAGGCGCGCAGACAGGCAAGAAATAGGAAGGGAAAAAGTGGAGGGGAAGAAACACACACACACACACACAGCAGTCACCCTTCAAACAAACGACAACCACTTCAACATCTGTGAAACCACATCACGCTTTTTTTTGTATCTTCTCTCCGCTGCTTAAAATTCATGGGGGAATTCTAAATGAGAGGAGCATCAGCGTCAGCGCATCTCTGCGGCGTCCGTTTCCCACATCAGACGGACGTCAAAGTCTGACAATCTGAGGGAACTCATTAGAGGCTGGAGATGGTGAGACTCGGCGCTTATTAGACATTAAGGCGCAGCTCGCTCCGCGCACCTTCCAACGCACGGCACGTAGACACGTTCGGAGGAATAACCACGGCCACGCGCGGGCCTCGGAGACACATCCGCCCCCCCCCCCCTTTTTTTTTTTTTTTTTTTTTACACCAGATGAGCCTGACGTGTCGTCCTTCGCATCCAAGCACGTTTCCACCTTCCCCGAAAGAAATGCAATAGCTGCGAAAGAAACCGCGAGCGGTGCAGGACCTGGGGTAACTAATGCGTTTACAAGCCGCTTTCCAACGCTACTATTTTTCTCCCCGAAAGATAAGGAGCACAGTCAATTCAAACCACACACACGAGTGTGGATTACAAAAAACACACTGTAACTTGGCATCATGTACGTATTGGAATAAAGTCTTTTCTCCCGTTCTTCTGTTTGACGCAGCTCATGTCTGGAGTGGACCATATTTGCAGCGTAGGCGATAAGAGATGTACAGGATGAATATAGAGGTTAAGTGTGGCGTGTGACCGATGACCTAGTCTGCCTGCAGCTTTCTACTTTTACTTTTCTTTTTTTTTAAACAAGTTGCCCAGGTGGTCACCCCAGCAGCTGTGCGGCACAGGAGCTGGAGCCTATTTGGGCTGTTTTACGCGTCACGTTCAGTGGGTTGTGAACAAAAATTAGGCTAAAGGATCAACCGCAGAACATTTTTTCACCCCCCCCCCCGAAACGTGTGTATGTGTTTTTTTACTCACAATGAATACAAAAAAAAAACAGATAAACTAAGTGTCAGCGTTTTTTTGGTTCTGTCAGGTAGGTGAGCTGTGAGCAATGGCAGCATGCTGGGAGCCTGAACCCGTCACCTGTAATTATCTCTCTCCCCCCCCCCCCTACACACACACACACACGCGCGCGCGCGCTCTCCATTCCATCCTCTCACTCTTTGCCCTTTACCTCCCTTCAATCTCGCTGCCTTTCCTCTTTCTTTGCCACAAAGGTGAAAGATTTGTAACCTTCATTACTGACAGCTGAAATACCCCCCCCCCCCCCCCCGCACCACCACTACGCACGCACACACACACACACACGCTGCTCACTTTCTCCCCATCTCATCCAATATGGATATCATATGCTGCCTCCTGCCCCGCACGCGCCCAGCCTGGTGTAAACTCAGCCAGCATACTGCCTCATTTAAAGGGGCATTGATTTCCACACCAGTGTTCTAGGAATATGTTCCTGATGCACGCGAGCTCGCTGTTTTGTTTACAGCGGACGTGCTTTCTGTTTCTGACGCGCAGGACTCCAAAGTCCAAACTCCCGATGATCCGTTTTGTGTCTGAACGACAACAACAGCAACAACAACGAACACGAACGGTGTTTTTTTTTTTTTTTCTTATTGTCCGAGGGGCGCGCGGGCACAGCCCCGCACGCGCTGCGCGAGGCGCCCCGGGGATGCGCTATGTAATTTCTCTCACTATCCTAAATGGAAAATAAAAACACACACACACGCTGAATACGCCTCATAAAACGCCGGGGTTTAGTTTCTGTCTGATAGAATAAAACAAAATCTAAAAAAACATCACAACAGGAACCCCATTTGCTGAAACTTATCTTACCCCAGAGTTACAACCTGCCGGCACGGAAGATAGGATGCGCTTTCATTGATTGGTTAAAAACACACACCATTGTTAGAATTTCCCGTTTCAGCTTCCACATCAATTTGCACACTTGTCTGCTGTAAAACAAACGCATCCCTTTCTGAAATGAAGCAAATGTCTGCAGCGCCGAGGAGAGACTTACCTGAGGCTGATGAGGCGAGGATTACAGGTGGAGTGTTCAGGCCTACTGGGTCCACTTGTAATGTGCTGAACTTGTGCTCAGCGTTTTCATCTCCTCCATGCTCTGGTGTTGGGGGGGGGGGGGGGGGGGGGATGAGGAGGGGGGGGGTTATTGCTTAAATGTCATAATTAATAACTCACTAAGGATGACAACAAGGGAACCCTCACAAGAAAAAATAAGGATCCACACACACAAAAATATAATCCCCACTCCTTGCCTCCCATCACACGCACACACGCGCACTCTCTCCACATAAATCCTCCAATCTCAGCAGTTAATGTGTTGTTTTTCCTCTCCTTTTTATTCACCCCCCACATGCCCTCCCTCCAGGTTCCCTTTCTTTCCCGCTCCCTCCCCTCCTCTCTTACCCGGTTGTCCAGGCGACAGAGTCAGTGAGAGACATTTCTTCCCAGAAGCTGCTCTCTCTCCCATGGCTTTGTTCAGCCTGCTCCGCTGACTGGCTCACCGGCGGACGGGAGGACGAGGAGGGGGATCGCGGCCCGGATGCGCCCGCGCTCCGCCGGTGGAAGCCGGGCAAACCGGAGGGGGGCGATTTTGTGAATGAGCGAAGACGCGTCTCGGACCGCTGTCACCCTCATTCGGCTGCTTTAATGTGACCAAAACACGACGCCCGCTCGCCGTGATGCTGCCGCCGAGCCCCCTCCCATTCTGCCAGGAATGGTATGGTCTAGTCTCAGTTGGTGGGGAGATGGGGTGTGTGTGTGTGTGTGTGTGAGAGAGAGGGTGATCAGAATAACTGGCTACAGTGGGAGACAAAGTGGAATCAATTTAAAAATAATCCCCCGAAATGAGAGTTTATTAGCTCGCGCTTCATTTTCATTTTCAAGCACCAGGTGAAACGGAACCCTTAAATTTGTCTCTGTTGTAAATGCAATTTCCACTGCTGTGCGTGCTCATCACCATTCATACTTCTTCCTTTTTTTCCCCTGTTTTTTGCATTTAGCACCGATTTGGCTTGTCATGTTTGCTTTGTAGTGCCAATAATGCTTCTTCCTGGGCTGTAGCATCTCCAGCTGTGCCCTCGCTCACTCTCATTTAACATTAATGACCAGCACTCTACTCTTAGTGCCACATCCCTCTCATCCATCAACTCGCTTCTCCACCTCTGTTCAGCTTTAACTTGGACTGCCTGGACATCAAAAGGCAATAATCCATCATCGAAATGGGAACGGTTGGTCTGATGTGGAATTTCGCCCCATGGTGCAGTGTGTATAGCGCAGTCAAACACAGGTGTGGAGCCTGGTGCTCATGTCACTGTAGGCATGTGTGTATGTGTGCTGGCAGCCTTCCGGACGCTGTGTCTTAATCCTGTTGGTGCAGCTGTGACAGAGTAATCTAATCAACGGATTTTTTTCAGTCAGCTGGAATCAATAAAGTGAAGCAGAGTGAGTCTTATCACTTCTATTACTGCAGAACCGTGGGAGACAAACAGGTCTTATGAAAATTGATCAGTTGTTGTAATTGCATGTCGTCAATAAAACCCAAGCAGACTATTTGGTGTCCTCAGTAGGGTTTAATAACTCCCTTCACAATTTCAACAGGCTTCATCCAGTAAACATGTATCACAAATATTGGCAGGCAATAACTCATAGGCAGTTAACACACAATAATAATATACATTTAGATATTACAAAATATACATGAATTACTCAGTCGTACACCCACACATGCATACTGAACACAGACATGCAATCTTGCACAGGGCTTTCACAGACAAGGCTGACTGGATGTTGTGTTGGCTTCCTGATCACACAGATGAAGCCTTTTACTGTTCGATGGTCCCATTAAGGCAGGTCTTCCTGAAAAAAAGCCTAAGATAACTATTTATTTTGGCTATGAGAACAGATCCCATGATTTCAGCTCTAGTGAAAGGAGTCAGACCGAACCGCGGCCTAAGATAGGAACAGAAGTGAAAAAATAATCATTTAACCGAGCAATATTACAGAATGAACTGTATGACCAGAAAATGGCTCTGACTCACAGGATTCAAGTTGGCGGTTCATATGGGGACATCAGCATTTAAGGGAATGTAATTGCACGCTGGAGGTATCTGCACGCTGTAATTCTCTCAGTCGGAAAGAGAAATTTGTCTGTCCTACTGGAGAGGCTCAACGATAGGGATGTAGCTTGTGTCTAAAAGTGGAAACTGGTTAGAAATTTGGTTTGACGACATTAAAGGGAAGTTACAATCAGCATCTTAAATATAAGAAATAATGACATACCCTATCTTTCTAATGGTATCTCCTAAGAAGATTTATGCATTTTTTTCATGTATTTCATCTCTGTGTACCAAATATTAAAGTACAAACTACAGACTATATGTGTCTGACTGTATGTAAAAACTTAACAGAGGGAAGTATATACTGTGGAAGCTTGGTCCCCTCATCACACACTAAACAGTGAACAGTACATATTACACGATATGTAGATGTGACAATAGAAATAAACATGGTATGAATTCGTTCTAAAGAGCTGGAAAAACAATGTGCACCCATCCTGTATTTTCTGCAATTGACCACAGTCTGGCTCCAGTGTTGCACTGCAGTCAGCATTGATTGGGTTGGATTTTCACTGCGTTTCCATCACTGATGAAATGCTCCAACAAAGAGGATTTACTTTGGAACACATCTATTATAACAAAGTTTTTAGCACCTGCTAAACGGGCCCAGAGAAAGCCCAGATTTTGGAAACAAACATTTCGAATAAAAAAATAAAAATAAAAAAAAATAAAAAATAACCCCAAAAACAACTTAAATACACCATATATATAATTTACATTTATACAACATTTTGTGACAACAAAGAAAAATGTTCATGGCTGTCTGTTCCGCATTTGCAGTGGCACTTCAACCTGCGCCGGCCAGTGTTTTAATCATTTCTGTCACTACACAATGTTTACAGTGAAAAGCAACAGCCCCAATGTACTACTTGAGGGTGACAGCTGACAGAGAGAAGTAGATCTAAATGTGCTATGGTCATTGGTCCATGAGAAAATAGGGTTGCTGCCACACAATTACAAACACACACACACACTGTCTCTGCTGTAAACTCACATACACTCTCATGCTCTCGAATCTGTCGTATGACAAGGGAGTTGTTGGTTCGGCCAACTACAACAGATGGGTCTCCCGGATCTCAGAAATGATGTTATTGGCCTTTTTGAGTGCCTGAGAAAGGGAAAAAAACAAACAAGAGGACATTTAAAGCACTAGTGGAAAGCAGAAAGAACATACTGCTCAGAACAAAAGCATCAGCCAATTTTACCTCAAGCATTTGAGCAACCTCGGTCCGCTGCTGTGCCGTGTCCTGTGACTCAATGAGCAGTTCCTGCAGCAGTGGCTGTTTGTAAAGCTGACCCACCAGCTCACTCTGCAGATGCTCTTTCACAAAGTTAACCAGGAAGTGCATCACTGTCTTGGGCACACTGTGGACACAAAGCACAGAGAGTAAAAAAATCAGCATCAATAACACCAAATGAGCTTGATAATAGCGACAGGAGTTCTGGACGTGTTCCAGTCTGACCTGTCTTGGATGCTTTTTCGGACAATGAGGAAGTAGCACTTGATGAGGCGCTGGATGACCTCACAGTCCCGCTGTTCCTTTGCGCTCAGCTTACGGGCGACGGGCACCGCCTGGCAACCAAAACCAAAGTGAGAAGTTGATACCTCTGCAAAGAATTCACCACAAAGAGTTTCATCTCACTGCTAATCCCACCACTCACAGTGTCAAGAAGGTTAATGGCGTGGCCTTTGCTGGGGCTGCCAAAGCCTGCAGCTGGGGCTCTCTCTTCGGCAACCTTCTCATTCTTCCAGCGCTTCCCTCCATCAACGGCCTCTGCCTGACAGCGAGCAACCAGAGGAAGTCACAGGGTCAAAGCAATTTTTGCTGAGAGTGGTATTTCACTAAAAAAACTTTGAAAGGGGCTATGTTTGGATGTGGAACATAATGGGTAAGACGTTGCAGGGTGCAACGTCTGCTGTCTATCCTGGCAGAATAAATGATGAAGGCGAGTACCTGCTGTAGGGGACAAATAGCTACCTGTTGACTGTTGACAGATGCTGAAACCTGAGCTGCATCCGCGAAGTCTGGATGCTTTGTGTTGATGTAGGCCAGCTCGATTGCTACTAAATTGTGCACCTGAAAAGGGACGCACCAAGGGGAGATTGCCTCGGATGAGTAAATGTACTTGGATATGATTTACAATCAGTATAAAAGACAATATCTGCTTAACTGTGAATTACCATGTCATTGGTAATCGGCAAGCGCTTCCGCAGTAATCCAGTCACTACTTCTACGATGGAATCATGCAGTTTGGGGAATCGCAAAAGCTCCTTGCAAACAAAGAAAGGCACAGTTTTTTTCAAAAATGGGGCTGTCATAAATAATGTGACTGTTAGAGGAAGTTAAAGATTTGCACAAAGCATTTGCATTTCTTGGCTTACCTGTGTGCTATAGGAGGAGCAGTGCTGAATGATCCTTTGTAATTCTTCATGGACGAGCTCTACACAGCGTAGGCTGGGCTCCTCCAGTCTCTTAATTTGCCGCTTCACCAGCAACTCAAAGGACACCTCGGGCACAAAAAGCGCTGGCCGCGGACCCTGCAGGGCAAATCACACACACACACACACACACACACACATAGATTATACTATTTACCTGCTCTCCATCCAAATGAGAAAACTTGGATTGAACAAAATATATGAGCAGATGTCAGAAGCTTACAGTAGCATTGCGGATGGCAGTAAGGATATCGAGCTCGGTCAGTCCCGCGAGGGGATCAATGGACTGCAAAGTGCGGCCAAATGTCTCATGGAATATGTAACACATCCGAGCCCCCCCACAGCTGCAGGAGAGATGGATTCAGATGTAACACTGATGCTGTTTCTCGGTGTGACTGCACACTTAATCGCTCAAAAATTAAACACAGTCGACAAAAAAAAAAAAAAAAAAAAAAAAAAAAGAGGTCAATATTTGCTCCCCGTGTATTAACATTAATTAATCGCCTTATGGTAAGAGAGCTGAGGAGATGAAAGTGCCAACAGAAGATGCTGATACAATTTCAACGAAAAAAATGACCTTATCCTGAGGACATTAGGATACCCTAATGATATCTAATATACACCAAGGTAAGTAAGTGCTTCCTTTGGGAAGACAAAGTGCTAAATTGAACATAGTAGCACCGTGAGAAAATGAGATACTTTACTAAACCGTGAAAAAGGAGCAGCTGTCATGCCAAGCAAATCCTGCTTCTGCTGAGAAGTTGCACTTACAGCTCTGAGGTTTGGATGTGCCTTGCCGTTCCCTCTATGGTGTTGCAGTAGTCGCTGGCAAACTTGGTGACGATCTGCAGCAGAGTAGCGCTTTGGTCCTCTACTGGCTGGCCATAGCTGTTGAGCCGCGCCTGGTACTGGGAACTCAGGACGGTCACTCTGGTTTTTAGGTCCGGCAAGCAGTCACGGATGTGGTGCATGAGAAGTCTGCTGAGAGTTTTACCCAGGTAGCGTGAGCCGGCGCGGGAGGCAAGGGATGGGTAGTGGCGCTGCAGGAAGGCCTGCTCATCCTTCATTGAGTCCTCCAGGATCTTTTGGGTATTGATGTCATGCTGGCTCCTGGGAGATCATCAATTAGGGAGAGAGAGAGAGAAACGTACTGTTGTCAGATAATCAGGGTAACAGTGGTATTTACAATAGATCAGTTTCCTGTATAGTGAAGCAAAACATTATTTATTTATAAATGTGAGAAAACAAAGCTTTTAATCCCTACTGTTATTACGAACCTGTTAACCACCCCGATAATCCCGAGCCTGACTGGAATGACTCGACCCAGAAGCACCTCCAGCGCATCGGTCCCTGCATCCATCAGATCCAGCTTACTGACCACCAGCAATGTTCTTCGACCTGACAGACACATTAAAACACAGCATCAGATCAAGTGACAGTGGACAGACCTCCCCATTTCTCTTTTCATCCTTACTACAGAGGCAGACAGGAGAAAAGCTCCCGCTAGGTGAAGACAGAACAGAAACAGAAACGAGGTCTCTGATCAGACAGGTTTCAGGGCAGCAGGGGAACATTTTGTGCCAGACAGATAAATAACTACTACTGTACACATAAAAGAGTTTGAAGCCATACTACATCGCCAACCTCTCTCATTATCTATCAATCTATTCTTTAGGGTAAACCATGACAGCAACAGTATATTTATAAGAAACTGCACTTTTCAGGATGCTGTCAGCCTGAAAGACAGGCAGGTCTAATCGCCTGAAATAACTGCTGGCTTCAAGAAGAATTTTACCACTTCTTTTAACCTGGACCTAATTTTCCTAACTTTGAGTGTCTATTAGAGTGATATGAGAAAGAATTTCTCAATTTGCACCAGTATTGAGGCAAAACCAAGCTATAATGGAGGTGGACTGGACATGCATTCCCTGCTGTTTTGGCTTCTATAAGCAATATTTTTTCACATTTATCGTGCTCATAATATCATCACCACAGGGCAGACGCCAGTCTGGAAAGCTCCCTGGGTCTCGAGAGAGTCTCGCAAGAGCGTTGAGAGAGTAGTCGTCCTGCAGGAAGTCAGTTGGCTATGTTTGGGACCTAAAGGAGCTGTGAAACAGGGCTGGAGACACTTCGTCATGTGCCCAAAATAAACTGGAAGAGTCACCAGTCACACTGGATAATAAAAGCTGTTTCACACTGTAGATTAACCCTGCTGTTTTTTTGTAAATTTTAGGATTACAACTAAATCTCTTCACCTTCACTCAACCCGGGCAGTGGATAACAGGAGCTACAGAAACACTGCCACCCCTAGCTACTGCCAGTGAGTTAGGAAGAAATGTTTGTGTCTTTTGGTGTGACCAGAACAGTGTTTAATCATCATTTTATTCATTTAACAAGCCTTTCATACTTGAAGCATGTTATTTAATAAGCACCAATGGAGAAGAAAGAAAATCCTAATGAAATTGGATGGTGAAGAGGTACCCGTGTGGAAAATGTCCTACCATCTGGATCAACCTCACGGGCCAATTTTAGCGCATCAGAGGTGGCCAAGTCAGAGTTGGCAGGGGACACTGCAAGGATGAGACAGTTTGGATTGGAGATGAAAGACAAGATCATCTCTTGTACTTGAGACTCAATGTCCTCTGGCTGGTCCCCAACAGGAACCTGAGGCAACAACAGAGAGCAGCCAAAGTTACTGTAAGCACAGTTCTGCTGTGATGATTGAGGATATGCAGTGCAATCAGCATCAATCATCGCCTAGTGTGGCTATGTTTGTACACATAAAACACAATCTAAATATTTAACACATGGCTGAGTTTACCTTAGTAATGCCAGGCAAATCAACCAGTGTGAGATTGAGGACTTTGGGGGAGAAAATCTTTAAATAGATGGGCTCAGGACTGATTCCCTGGAGGTAAAAACAACAGAAAACATACAGATCTAGTTAAAAGAGAGCTAAACTCTACTATGGCATCACTGTGTTAACATCAGTGCTTTATCTCCTTACCTTGTTGTCACCTGAAGTGCGTTCAGTCTCTGCTACGATTTCCTTTCGAATTTCCACAAAATCTGTAAAGATCTTTTAAAAAAAAATAAGAGTGTTCAGTTAAACTGATGCTACAGAAACCAGCAGCAAGCAGGGATAATTCAATGACTAAACATAAATACCTGGTTCTTGCAGTGCAAAAATGTACCCCATTCTTCAGTTTTGACACCTTCACAAACACATACATGTGAGTTAGCTTGTCTGAGTCAGAAATGTCTCTCAAATGTAAGAATGTAGATACAATAAAAGTTTAGGTTTGTAAATCAAAAAGAAAACAAATACAAATGGACTTTTGTGTCATGTTAGACAGATAAACACTGGGTGAATGAAAATATGTCGGAGGGGGTTCACAAAAGAAATGACAAGGCTAACAAAGTCCATGCAGACCAAATATACAGAGACCTGGGTAGCTGTTTTGGACATTTTGTTTTAC
Organism: Eupleurogrammus muticus; assembly: GCA_036785175.1. Classification (NCBI taxonomy): domain Eukaryota; kingdom Metazoa; phylum Chordata; class Actinopteri; order Scombriformes; family Trichiuridae; genus Eupleurogrammus; species Eupleurogrammus muticus. The sequence goes on from JAYKQN010000005.1 coordinate 13,104,981, forward strand.
CGCATTTCCTGAAAAAGTGTCAAAGAAGAAGAGGAAGAAACACTGTATGTTAGTAAGAAAGAGAAATCAAGGCTCTACAAGGAATATCTCTACAGTTCAGACAGTGAGAGAGAAGGTGCCCTGACAAAATGCTAGTCACACATTAAGTACTTCAAGTAGACTACATGCCTAGACCAAAATAGAAAACATGCTGCCTTTTTTAACAATAATAATGCATAAACCCCTAATTTGATGCAATCACACTTAGAAAAATCTCTTGTTTGGAATATAGGCCGATAAATATTTATGTACCATTCTCAGTCTTCAGCCTATCCTGCAAAGGGGCAACATTAACAAGCTGCAACACCAGGGGTCGTCTCGTGACTATTCCTGATCCCCGAGGCAAGAAATCCCGTCCAACCAGGCTCTCCAGCACAGAGCTTTTTCCACTGCTCTGTTGTGGCACAAAATGAAAGAAATTCAGAAAAAGTTGTAGCACTTTTTGCCATGTGCAAAGTTTGTCATGATGAGTATTTTGTGCAGGATTATACTTATACCTGAGATCCAACCACGACTATCTGGGGCAGCTGGATGATCTCTGAGCCCACGGTGAGAAAGACCTCCTGCAGACGGTTAATGGTGGGGATCAGATTCTCCATCCTTCCACTGGATGAGGTGCACTTACTAAACACGCTAAGGAGAATTAAAACATATTGTTACAAAGACAACATTTTGAATACGACCAATGTCAATGTTATTCAAGTTACATTCAATCATAGTACAATTCATTTATTTTTGCACTACTGAAATATGTTTAAAATGCCATTAAAAAGGTCTACTACACATATGTTCATATTATTATTTTATATTACTAGATGTTCTTACTATCAGTAGTATAGTAATACTTGTTATATGACAAACTAATACTATTCCATTACAGTATTTTTGGGACTCTCTGCCCTCGCATCTCTATATTTCTATAATTTTTTCACTTTTATTCTACTACTATTTCCCAAAACATTTCTGCTACTACAATATCCAAGTTCCGAGCAAGCAAGACTTCATCATTATGTTCAATGTCACAAATAGTTTTCGAGCCAATTCTAGTTCAATAATTAGTTTACACAAATGTGATGTAGGGACCTTAAAGCTTCCAGTTAAGTAAATAAATAACAGAAAATGACTTTGACAGTTAAGTGCAATAAATGTCAGATACTTTGAGACTTTTCAAATATAGTAATAGGTGATTTTAACTTCTACCAACGTAATTTCCTGGTAATTTCCTACTCTACTATTTATCAAATTACACTCTATATATTATTAATAGCATTTCAACTGGAACGTTACTTCAAAGCGATGTTGCAATCCTACATTAAATCATTAAGTTACATATAACCACATGAAATAGCGTAATTGGTGCTTCTAGAAGCACAGTGTTGCAGAGGGACAGTGGTGCTGATGGAGGAGCCGGGAGCGGCTGTTACGCCCCGGCAGCAGTCATACCAGCAGCATCCTCATAGGTAACAATATGCCTTTTTTATAGAAATGTATATAGAATATATAAATATATCAGCTGCTCAAGCCGAGAGGCTCTCCTTCAACGGCAGCTAATGTCAGCTGAGCTAAAGCTAATTGGTAAAAAAAAAAAAAAAAAAAAGGGTCAGGAAGTGAAAGGATGTGCTAGCTTCATGCTAACGCTAAGACGCTAAAGCCGCGGGAAACACCGAAAGCTCCGTTCTGACCGTACCAATGTTCAACGAAAAATATCCCTCCTTATCAAACGTGTGTGTCCTTCATACTTCGCAGGAAAGATGTGCGAGCATCAATATATCCGCATTTAACCCCGGCGCTCATCCAAAATTAGCAGGAGGCGATGCCCGTCAGTTCCCCGCTGGGAGGTTTCTCGCATCACAACGTGATTGGTCGTAAAATATGACTCATGAGCATTCTCCGCCAGCTGATTGGCTTACACGTGTTAGTCCCGCCCTGTAAGGTCCCCCCTACACACAACATCCTTCTTCGTATTTCTGACCCCTTTTTGATTTTTAGAAGAAATACTTTATTAATCCTGATGGAAATGTGTCACAACAGCACCGTCCAGCACACATCACACAACAATATAATAAACAGTAAACTGTTACTATACATTGTGCAGTAATCATATGTGTAGTTTAAAAGAAAATGATTGTGAAATAGATACAAAACAAATTCATCCATTGTGCAACGATTATATTTATATAGTGCAATTCTTCTTTTTGCTGTTTATTTGACAGAGAGCATAGACACAAAGCTGAGGAGTGAGAGAGAGAATCGTGGATTTTGCAATTACGTATGCGGCCTGACCATAGGGACACCCATAGAATAGAATTTTTAACCAGTTATTAGTTATTTGTGAAAAAGGGAGAAAATATAAAGTAAGCATCAGATATAATATAGCAAAAAGTAAAGAAAGGAGGAACAATTCCCAGTCATTCACATGATAAAGTAACTTAAAATAACAAAAACAACAAGAAACTTAAAAATGTTATATTTTTTCCTGTGTTTTAATGTATGTATATATAAACATGATATTTACAAATCATACAATGACCAGTTAGTTAAGGGATAAAACATGTCTTACTTTCTCACAGATGGATAACAAAAACACACCAGTCATCATCCAACACAGACGTTACTAATAAATACCCACCAGTACAAGTTGGTCTCCCCTGGCAGTTGTAGCAGCCAGAGATCATGTGAAACCAAAAGCATGAATTGATTCCTTTGTATTCCAATATCTTGTGTCAGGTCTCGTGTCTTTACGGCAACAGAAGTGACAGGGACCAATTCAAAATGGCTGTTTTCTTATCCAAGCCCTCAGGTCCTGGATAAGAAAGCCCTATTGCGGAGGAGATCAACAGTCAGTGTTATACGTGTTCACACACAGGGCTCTGCAAGAAAACGGATACTATGTTTTCCATGCCTCCTCGCTCACACCAAACACTGTATGCATCTCCAAGCACTGAGCACCTCTCCAAAGACAATCACAGTAAGCTGGGCATTTTTAGTCCATGTATGAGGTGTCCATGCCTTCGCCGTCAGGGTGAAGCAGTCTTCCAGCCAAGCGTTCAATGTCATCTAGACTAAGTTGTCGAAGTGAACGTTCATAATCCTTAAAGAAAAAGAAAATGTGGAAAAGCAGGAGGTTAAATACTGAAATCATCTTACTATAACCACATTATGTATATATAAATACTGCTTTTAAATAAAATAGAGATAGGGAGGATAACCCACATAAAGATCTGAACTTTTCTTCCTTCACATGTAGTTTATTCTCAGAAGGGCCTCAGAACTAGATTAAGCCAACATTTTACCAAAATATAAGTGTAAATAAATCAATTTGCAGTGAATATATTTGGATTTTCTTTGCCACTCAAAAAAAGTTTTAATTTGAAAAAGGATAGGATTTGTCATAGAGTAGGTACATGAGGTGATAATATGAATTTACAGTGTTTTTTTGTTTGTTTTTTTAACACTGGTTTCACTCACCTGAACTAAAGTAAGTGTTTAAAAATTATGTGATCACACAAAAACTTTCTGATCTCAATGAGGATTAAAGAGATGAATTTTGTCTTTTGCTTCAATTCTGGGAATTTGCATTTCTTGCCCATATTTCGAGCTGCCTTTGGAATGGAATTGAGATGGCCGTTTGCACAACTCTCCACTAATCAGGCTGGAGAATGCAGAGCTGACCAACTTGCAATATCTCAGCTGTATTAGAAATTTTTTTCTCAAATCAAATATACATTCTTTAGATAGAAATAAGCATTGAAAGTTTACGAGTTGTACATTAAATAAAAAAAAAACTTCATAATATGTTTTAATTATTTTCATCATTTTGTTTTATCTGATCTAGTTCTTTTTCAATCTCCTATGTACTGATGAAAATTTTATCTCACAATCAGTGGGCGTAGTGAACAAACAAATTTAAAAGCATCTAGAGTAATTATGTCAATGCTGCTCCCTCACTTATCTTAGGAGTTTTTTTACTTCCTTTACAAACGTTGCCCTTTACAGCTTCCTAAATAGCTCTCTAGAGAAAGCTGTCTGCTATGAACTTTCAGCAGATCTCCTTGGGATAACATAACACGCAGAGGTCAGTTAAAAATACATTGCAATATATCTTTTGCAAAATTCTTACTAGTAGTAAAACATGAAATTGTGCAATTCAGAAACGGTAAATAACAAGATATTGACAGATAAGCAAGAGCTTGATCGCTTTGACCTTACAGCAAAATAGCTGGCAGCAAGTATGTTGAATTTATATACCTTAATAAGCTGTTCATGGACTTTTGCTGCATCTGCAGGACTGAAGTGCCGAGCAAGGACAGTGGACACAGTCTGCCACACTCCTCCCTGTGTGCTGCTGCCGCTGCTGCTGCCCATCCCTGACGCTCCCGTCCTCTCTCCCACTGGACGGATTACCAGATTCAACTTGGCCTCTGGCCCAATGGAGTAATCACTTAGTCGATGTTCATCTGAGAAAAGGCATTTGATCAACAAAAATCTAAACGTTTGAATTAGAGCCTAGTCAATACAGTGTTTGTGTGGCCAATAACAATATTGATATTTTACATAAAATGTCTGATAGTATATTTTGCTGATATTCATTTTCTTTACTCATAATAAAAATATTCATTCCTTTTTACTACAACTGCGACCAAGAAATGTGTAGGGCAGGATAGGTTACAGTTTCAGAACATATCAGTGGCATTTATGGACTCCAATTACCTGTCATTTATCAACTAACATACATAATAGTCCACATTAGTATGAGTCACAAAGAAAATAGGTTGGCGGATTAACCTCACAAAGGTTATGGAGCACACGTCTGCAAACATACCTGCGAGCGCTTTGCCTTTATAAAGCAACCGCTGCTGGTTCGCTGGTATGTTGAGGCGTTCGGACACAAGTTCCTTCACTGCAGAGACTTTTTCATCCTCGGTCACCTGAAAGATCAACAGCGTGATGATGTCTCTGCATTATGATGATGAAAATAACTCCAGCAGTTTCACTGAACAGAAGTCAAACTGCAGAAGGACGGAGCAATTCTGAAATCCGTCCATTCTCTTAACTGTAATGAACGTGGACTTGAATGACCTTGTTAGTATCCTGGTCTCATACACTACACAGTGACTGGGCTTGTACTGGTGATATTTATTCCTGCAAATAATATGCAATAATGAGCACCTTAGTATGGTGAGGTATTTTCACTTTTAGTGCAGAGCTGGAAGATATACGACACGGCCATGATCACGGTCACGCTTTATAGAGAGGAGTTTAGTCACTTGCCCTCGGAATAGATAATTTACTTCCTCATTTAACATAATCATCATCAAATGCTGTCATTGCCTGTGCGAGGGATCAATATAGTGACCCCCCCCATCAGCTACAAACAAAACCCCAGACTAATGCAGTGAGCAGACTGATCATTAAAAAAAACGGTTCCCTACGCTCACATGATGCGCTGATGAAGTTCATAAACTACTTTAACCACCTGCTGAAGTCGGCTTCCAATTCAGACTAAAGGGAAACGTAAATAATGATTAGTGGCTGATTCTCGTTTTTTTTGCCCCAACCACTTTCAATTATGAGACGTACAAGACATCTTAGTAAATTCTTTACCAATCTGCTTAAACCCATTTGTTAAACCTGTATTTTGTTTTTTGACAACAGAACATTTCCCTGATATTTCTCCATCTAGATCAAAAAACACTATAGTTGGATTTGTCAATTCAGTTTCAGATTTATAAAAGTGGGCTTATCTGGATGTAGAAATACCTGCGAAATCACCCTTTTAGTTTTCACAACAGGATAAATGTTTCACAAGTCTTAACAGTTTTAATGAGTCTCTGGGCACTCCTTGTATACCTATTCCAAAGTTTAAGTATAGTGGATTTTGATCTGAATATTTATGTTTCACCTAAAGTCCTCAAGGATATGTTTTTGTTCTTGTCCTTAAGAGTTAGATGTTTGATCTTTTTGTGCAAATATGTGCAGAATCTGACACTGGAAGACTTATCCATCATTCATCAGATTAAAGTGTCGGACGTCATTGAAAATATATTCTTCTCTTAAATGTAAGGGATGTTTTTTTAAAACCTAATTTTAAAGGCTGGGGCCTGTAAGCATAATTTGTGGTATCACAACTAGTTTGGAAGCTAATCCTGTCCAATACTCAAGACAAGTGATGTGTCCAGTGTACAAGCACAATGAAGAATTGTAATGTATATTAACTCTAAAATAATGTTTCAGAGAAAAATTATTATTTAAAGTATTTTCTATAGGCCTACATCTCCCAGTGACTGGAAAACACCTTTAACTCTTCTCCATAATATGAGTGATGTATGATTAATATAGAGATGCATGGGTGCACAGGGACCTGGTGAGCAAAGTACTTCAAAAATACCATAATGAAAGCCATTTCAGTTTTTCTAAAATCCATAAAAAAGTCATTAGATTCACTTGCTCTAGAGAAATAGAGGAGATATTGGTTAAAACCTGCCATGCTCCCATAATTTAATTACCCCAGCACTTGATTTTAAATGAGCAATGTTAAAATAGCAGAGAAGCCATATGTGCATAGAAAGCTTTTTATTAATATTAACTGTAATGATGGAACATATTAGCCAGTTATGTTTATTATAGTTACAGTGTAACTAACCCTAATTTACCACAGTTTTTGCAATGACACTCGAATTCAGCTCTGTTACATAGCGTTACCGCTGATCTTTGAGAGGTTTCAACTGGATAGGAAAAAAATTAAAAAAAAAAACTGCTGGACCATTGAAGGTCTCAATAAACACAGTGGCCTCTATCATGTTTACCTGTGGTTTTCAAAGTGGGGATCAGAAGAAGAGGTGTCAAAGGGTTCGCAGAAAAGAGGAGAATAATTTATTTTCACTGTAAGTCCATAATGAAAATGTAGGATCATTTGTGTAGAGGACCACAATAATTAAAAAAACATTAACTTTTATTTTACTAATTTATAGTATTTATTTCTCATGTATTTTTTAAATAAATGTATTTAATTTAAACTTTTATATATTGATTGAAAACGAATAGTGTGAGTGAGTGTATAAATACGTTTAAAAATGGTAGAAGATAAAATGGAAAAACAAAAACATGTGGAAATAATACAAAAGAAATTCAGTTTATGAATTAATCAAAGTTTCAGTTCTCTACAATTTTGGCCTTGGGTTTCTGACACTTTTTTTTATAAAACATGTTAAAGCACAAATCTTAGGAGATGGGGCCTGAGGTCTAGTTTTCACAAGTTTAAGGGTCCTTGATGTGAAAAAGCTTGAGAAGCACTGATCTATACAACAACCTCGCTGCAGCTCAGCGTGTTAGAGCAGAGCCAGATGGAAGCTTCTCCTGAGTATAGGGATCAATACATCATACTTTGAGTTTACCAAAAGGCACCTAAAGGACTCTCTATCAACTAAAAACTCTCTATCCACTCTCTATAAAGGACTCTCTATCCACGAAAAACTCTAGTCTGATAAAAACAAAGATTAAAGTCTTCGGCCTGAATGCTGAGTATCACGTCTGGAGAAAACCAAGCACTGCTCAACACCTGGATGATATCATCAATAACATCCGCACAACATGACGCTGCCACCTCCATGCTTCACTGTGGGGATGTTTTCCAGCAGCAGGAACTGAGAGACTAGTCAGGATTGAAGGAAAGATCAGTGCAGTGATGTACAGAGACATCCTTGATGAAAACCTCCTCCAGAATGCTCCGGTTCATCTTCCCACAGGTCGACGTCTCTAAGCACACAGCCGAAATAACAAAGAAGTGACAACGCTGAAAGGGCTCGGACAATCCAGCTAGAACTCAGATCTGTACCTGACTGATCCTGTAAAGGAGAGTTGGATACTGCCTCAAAAAAGGCACCAAGCTTGAAGCAACATACTCAAACATTTGAGGAAATTATTTGCTCAAGTACTGAGCAAAGGCTGTAAATACTTATTTAGGCGTTTTATTTTCATTATTTATTTTGAATACAAATTTAAAACATTTAACTCATTTTGGGATACTGTATTACAGCCAGTTTAATGAGTACTTTTGCTTTTGATATTTCAAGTACATTTTTGATAATAGTTGTGTACTTGTACTGAACATGAATTTAAGTCTTTGTATCATCATGTAATTGTATCAGCACAGTCTACAGTTCTTCCCTTTTAAATATGTTAATGTTATGTTAATAATTAATTATGTTAATATTGGCAACATACCACCATATGGGCTTTCAAGGAAAAATTAAAGTTCAATTATATGAGTAAAACAAATATTTCCATTGTAACTAGTTCTGGGTGAGACTTTTTATTTTTCGCATGGACTCCAGTGTGGTCCTTATACCCAGAGTGTTCAACCACACGTTTAATTTGTTTGTGCCTCATACAGCGTTATCATTAGATTACATGAGAGGCACAAACTGGGGATTAGCGCTATCATAGAAAACAAATTTGGCCACAGGCTGGTGAGAGGAGGTTAAGGAGGCTGGTGACTTGTAAAGGAGGAGGTTCCACTGCTGCACTGACTTCACATTAGTTTGACCCTTTTTCAATGTACTGCTCTTTCTGGACTCTTTAAAAAAACAACAGCCTGATATAAACACGCTAAAACTAAAGACTTGGTCTAGTTTACAGACAATCATGTAGGCGTATACGAGGAGTTCCAACACACTGGAAAGTCGTAGTTCTACCCTCAAAAATATGATAAACAGGCGCTTTACATTTGATCCCTACGTTTACCTGCGTGTATCAATCATAACAAAAACAGCTCAACAGAAAGCCAAGGCTGGTATCAGAGTCTACGGTGTGTCCGCTTCCTTCAGTATATTAGATGTTTAAAGTAAGGGGGTGGTTTCATGTCGCGTGTGCAATTCTCCTTCCCCTGGAAAAAAACCCTGCTTCGGCTGTGCATTTTAGAGTTCCAGCTGCTCCACAGCGCCCCCACTTCCGGTTCACTGCGCAGCAGGCGAAACCTTGAATTACACGTCCGAAGAAGGAGTTTCAGGGACGCACGAGATAAAACACTCCATAATATTAGAAAATTACGCAATGTTGAAGAAAACAAACGCATACAGCGTGTAGTCCAGACAACAATCTTGGCTTCCTGGCATTTTTGTATGATTGGTAAATAGGAGTAAAGCCTAGGGGCGAAACGTAAAGCGCCCGTCCCCACACGCGAGTTACGGAATCGAATACTACATCGGCTAACGAGGTAACTTACTGTAAGAAGGGAGGATAACTGCTAACAATTTGTTTTAGGTCTGTGGCAAGCTAGATAGCTAACACCACACCGACATCAACTCACAACTGGTGCTCAGGACGCTCTGTTTGTGCCACATGGTAAAATATATGGACCCGGACACGGTTCTTGACACCCGGCGTGTGTCGGGACAATAAACCATCGCTAGCCTTAACGGCTAGCGGTGAGTAAGTAACGTGATCCGCCGCCGCGAACCGAGCCCGCTTCACCCAACTCACATGAACGCTGCATTCTTTTCCTTGAAGCGGCTTCACGGTGAGGATCATTGTCGAGGAGACTCTGGGTTAAACACAAGACACACACACAGCGAAACGTTCAGGTTAAGCTGTGGAAGCTGCCAGAGTTACTTTGCTAGCTCAGGACACACTGGGCTGCTGCTGCTTCTTCTTCGTCTTCTTCTTTTAAGGTTTGTTGGCTATTTGCTGCCAAACAGCGACCAGCTGCACTTACCGCCACCAACCGCTATGGAGTCTGTATCAGGCTGTCGAATTGGCTACTAGGATGTTACACATGAAACCAATCAAATTAATACAAAATTAAAATGCACAAATAAATAGATTAAAATTTACATTAACGTTCAAACGATAACGAAGATCACATTACATTTATCAAAAATAAACTCTATACATTGTTAATGTGGTAATGGACGATTCCTTCAAATTACAGGTTTTTAATGCAATATTTACATGTGTGGCCTATTTCCAGCAAGCATCACTCTAGTGTTATAATGGTACATTGTGTGCTAATTGCATTAGAAGATAATGGATGCTTAGAAAATCATTTTAGCAAATATGTTAACACAGATGAACAGTTTAGCTGGTTAGATGGAGAATTTCTGACAAAAGCAAATATTTCAAATAAAAATCATTATTTGTAACCTTGTCAATGTCTCGTCTATATTTTCTGTTCATGTTGCAAACCCATTTGATAAATAAAAGTGTGACCTCTAATGGAGAACACAATATTGCCTGGGTGAACCCAAACTTTTGAATGGTGATGTAAATAAATGAATAAAGGAAACCTTTTAAATTATAAAGTTCCCTCTTAATCAAATCTTCTGCTTCAAGAAACATGAAAAATGGAGTGCTGACGTTCACATCTTGAATTCTGTTCTATTGTGTCAAACTGAACTTTTAACTCTGAGGTTTTAAACCATTGTTCTGCTTCATATTTCTGTATTTATCCTCTATTGTTTCATCCATCCTACAGTCACATCTGCCTGCGTTATGTTTGCCTATTGTGAAAAGTGCACTATTTAGTTAAAGGTATACATAAAACGTTTCTCCTCTCTAGTTTCCTCTACCACTACACATTTCTATTAATTTGCCCAATTTACCTTTGTAATGTGTGAAATAATCATCCTTTCCTATATTCTGCCCATTGCTTTTAAGCCCTTTCTTTAAGTCTTTGTTTAAAATGCCCTAAACGTCTGAGTCACTTATTCTAACTATTTTATCAGTGTTCGTACTCTGTTGCTGCCACCTTACTTGTCATTCCCTTTGATGCCAATGTGTGCTGGAACCCATATAAATGTCACTGTAACACCCATCATCTTCTATAAAATGTTTTTGCACATCTATTAATATATCTGGTCTTAATGGGCCTCTTCTCCAGCAGCTGCAGCCATTTACTAGTGGGAGTGTTTTATAGCTGAGCATAATTTCATGTTTAACCATAAAGATACTTGTCATGCAGGATTCTCACCAGTGAGATGTAGGCACACTCATAGTGGAAAGCATTTGGGAGTGTTACTTTTCAAGATGTCGGAACTTGTTCAGGCTTGATTCCACTTCGTGGTAAGTGCCAGAGAAACATTCAGTTTCACGTTCCCATAGAAACATGTATCCATAGAAACTTTGGCAAAGGCTTGCACTCTCCAAGTCCCCCTTTATGTTTTTGTATTAAACAAATGAATAAATAAAAAATGAGAATACTTTTTTTTTTCAAAGCCACTCATTCTATATCAATTATCAACATGTATTCCTAATTTATTGTTTTGATAGTATAGTGTTGAAACTGTTAGTTGCTTGTTTTAGATTGGCCTAGATTAGTTAGAAAATGTATTATTAGCATTAACCGTGATAACAAGTCAAGTGAAGCAATATTTAATGGTTTAGGTTTTAAATGCTTTTAAAATACATACACAACATAGAAAAAAAATCTTTTTAGCATTCATGTTGTTCCCTTATTACAAGTTAAAAGCACATGACTTTTCCTGTGGTGACAGGGATATTTTATAACAGTAAGTGTAATATGTGTAGTAGGCAGGCATGGTACTAATGTGTGTAACATTGCGTTATATTATTCATTGTCTATATATGAAAAGTAACTAAAGCTGTTAGATAAATGTAGTACATGAAACAGAAAGTGTTTAAATCCCTAATGCTCTCAATGATGTGACACATGTACTGTACAGGTTAGTGAGTGTGATGGTGCTTATGGTGTATCTCTCCAGTCAAAATACACTTTTTACATTAGGCTAAACCAGCACCACAGGTTATAGGCCATTGAGTATGGACAGTGTAAAACAAATATATTCAAAAAGTTCGAATTTAGATGCCAGGATGCCACTTCTGGATGCTATAAGAAATGTAAAATATCTGGCTCACCGCATGTGTCCAGTTGTGGTGATGTAAAATTCATTCGTGCAACAACTCCCCACCAGGCCCAGAGGCTGCAGCAGCAGAGACGCTCCCTTTGTTTGACTGTTTGGCTTTTTTTTTTTTTTAAATCTGACTCGACTTTACAAGTGTTTTGTTCGCTGACTGTCAGAAAGCACATCTTCTAAGCCAGCAGCTTAGCCAGAAGTACCTGCACCGTGTTCCTGTTTTCAGTCTAATTTCGTCCCGAGTGTGCATGGTCAAAATGTTCAAAATGATCAAAGTAGAAAAAGAAAAATGAGTCTGCTATTTAAATATGCAGTAGTTAGTAATCCTCTTGGTTTCCTAATCTGCAGAGGACTCTATTAGAATCTGCATCCAGCACACCAACCTAGATATTTTAATTAACGGTTGAAATACACGCGGGCTGGAACGAACCACAAGGGCAGAAGATTCCAGCAGATAAACACTGGGCTGATGTCTGACCTTTTGGTCAAAAACCTTCATTTACACTTCAAGTGATCGTTGTCCAATTTTCTGCATTAGAGATTCCAGACATTCACTGCAATAATATAAAGGGAGACTTTAAACATTTTGTGGAGCAGAGTGTTCCGTATGATTTATTTCTCACTGAGAAATAAAAAATGATGTGCTATTCCTGACCTTAAATTAGCCCTCAGCCATTTCACATATTTTTTAATTCTTTTGGCTAATAAAAATGCTTCTCAAGGTCCTAAATTGTGTCTTTTGAATCTTTATCCATATGACTTTAATACATCTCTATTGGAAGCCAGGCGATGTATAGTCTGCTCATGGAAATCAGATACAGCCTGTGTCAAGGACTTTTTACTTAGCTTTAGAAAAGATTAGTTACATAATGAAAAACAAACTTTATAAGTTCTTTTTCATTTTAGACCCAAATCGGTCTGGTTTCAAATGTGGTCTTAATACCTTAGTGGCAACATGTAAGGCAGGAAATTACAATGATGATTCTTTGGATAAGAATGAGTGATGTGTATATTGATTTCTATTCATGATCATCATCATCATCATCATCATCATCATCACCACCAAACTCAACCTCTTTACTCATACACATCTCCACACCCTCTCAAAATGAATGGCCATGAAAGGTCACACTGTAATTATCAAATGAGTTGCAAAAGGAATAGAATGTGTAGTCTAGACATTGACAAGGTTAGAAATAATGACTTTTCATTTGAACTAATGATTTTCTCCTTCAAACTTTCATTTCATCCATTAATGTTCCATCAAAGCAGCTAAAATCTTCATCCATTATCTTCTAATGCAACTATCAAAACAATGTACCATTAGAACACTGGAGTGATGGTAGCTGGAAATGGGCCTTTATATACACCTGTGTATATATTGCCTTAAAAAACAGACATTTGCAGCTGAAATAGCCATTTACCACATTAACTATTTATAAAATGTATTTCTGATTAGTATAATGTTATCGTCATTGAAAAAAGCAGTGCTTTTCCTACAAAAAGGACATTTTTAAATGACACCCTCGTTTGTTACAAGTCTGCTCATTGTAATGTTGATGAAGCCATATTTTGCTCACCATTGCTAGCGATTAATTTGTCTAATTTACAGTTTTTTGACATTGTATGCAAACAAAAAATGGGTGTCAATGTGTTAAAAATATGACTCCAAAGTGTTAAACCCGAAACCCAATTCCATTGTCTCACATAAATATCAATCTGAATCATATTTTAGCTAAACTCTTAACACAGCTGCATCATTTTGCATGCTTATTCTTGAACTGTAAAACGCTGGCCTTTAAAATGCCTCAATTGCCAATTGGTTTCATTCATGTCTCGTCTGTTCAAACTGAAAACACTTCAATCACATGTCAGAACACAAACAGGCCTCAGGTGACCTCAGCTGTGTTGGGGGTGGGGGGGGGGTGGAACTGGAGCAGCACAGAGAACAGCGAGAGAAAGAGCAAGAGTTTTACTTTCATTCCTTGTGGGCTTACAAGGAGGGTTTTTCTGTAGTCAATTCATTCAGCTGAATTTGACTGTATTACAGTAACAGATCAATATTTGCTTTTGTTTTGTGTATATGAGCGATGATTTCATCCATACATCTCCCAAAGAGACATGTTCTTTCTGTAGCATTTCTCATATACATATATCCCAGTACTCAACAATTTTTCAGTATCAAGTTTACAGTCTCACTCTGTATGAAACGGGTTGGTGAGTTTCAGACTATCAGGGATTCATTCAATAGAAAACTATGCGTTGTAAGTGTGCCTATGCAATATCTATATGATATATTAACAGTATTGTAATAAAATGTGACAACAGTCTTTATACTGTGCCATAAATTCCAACCAATTTTAGGAGGAAAAAAAAACACTTAACTTCCAAAAAGGAGACAAATGAAATCTAGACCATTTTATACGATTGAATAAGTATGATGGCTTCATGAAGTGATCGTAGTGTTCAATTTGTTACACCAGGGAACTTTATATGATCGCTTTTTCTTTTAGTGGATAAAACATTAAAAAAGGGAAAATGACATTTAAATTAAATTCTGATGTTAAGTTTCTTAGAAAGAAGTAGCACCTCTTTTTTTAACAGGCTACAGACTGCACGGGCAATATTTTTTTAGAGCCAAAGCGGATAAGATTAACACATGTGCTGCTGCCAACACCTTTAAACTCCTTAACACAGCGGATCACAGTTGTCTCAGATTTATTACAGATGACAGATGAACTCATTAATGTATACTCTATAAGGATGGTATCATGGCCATTATTTACCACTCGAAGGATCCACTGACAAAACCTTGACAGAGTCAGAGCGATCACAGCCTGTATGTGTTCCAGCACTAGTAGTAGGTCACGTCATTTTCTTTTCACAAAACATAAATAATAACATAAATTGTGCTTGAGAACCTTTTTTTTTAAAATCAAGATTTCCTTGAGATTGCAGCAGCCTAAGCACAGACGGATGTAATTACTATTCTTGTTGATCATACACTGTATTTATGAATTACCTGCTGCTGCAGTTCAAATGTATATGTGACACCGCTCTGGGACATAATGATGTGGAAGTGGCGTGTTCCGGCATGAGATGAAAATGCATTTATAAAAGGTGGCTGACACTGTTGCTTCGTATTGTATTTTGCAAAGCAGCCCACTTCTTCACGAGAATACATTACTTACAAAACAAGGGTAAAAACTGCATTTATCCATTACGCTCCACACAGGTCCAATAAATGTCTGGACTCCCTTAAATCAGATATATGTCTATCCCTAGGACAGTTGGATATTCCTTTGAAACAACGGCTTTATATATCAGAGGCTCCCATTTTTCCTAATAAGACTGCTTTGTCTCTGCGTAATAAACATAGTTTACTTCTCTGCTTTGGGTGTGTGTGTGTGTGTTTTTTTTTATCTTGTAAATTATGTTTTTTTGTTGTATTTGTGCACTATCTATCTATCTATCTATCTATCTATCTATCTATCTATCTATCTATCTATCTATCTATCTATCTATCTATCTATCTATCTATCTATCTATCTATCTATCTATCTATCCATCCTAATCTATCTGCTATGTCAGCTAACCACAGACCTACCTATCCACCTATCCCCCAAAGACCTTCTGACCCAATTGGGATCTGGTCCATGCGTTTTTTCACCCCCCCTCCCTCCACTGTCTGAGTCATGTGATGCCTGCTGTCTGTGCCCTGAGCAGGAGAGGAGCGTCCTCTCCTTCACCGGGGCGGGTGCAGAGAGGAGATCTGCACCTGTCGAATGGAACCAAACCTCGCCTAACAGCCTAACAGGGACGGAGCCAGTAGAGGACAAAGTGGAAAAAGACGCTCCATCTTTTTTTTTTTTTTTTGTATTCTGTGGTAAGTGATCTTCATGTGTGCTGTGAAATGCATGCACGGTTCTAGCCTCTATATATTCATATGTGTGTGTATATATATATCTATATATTTTGCAGGGCAGAGCATGCATCTGTGTTTACAAACAGATAAAGCCAGTCGCTGTCAGATGTGCCCAACTCATTCATTATAAAGCTTGTTTATTTCGGCGCGCCCGCGACCCGAAATAAAAAACACTAAATCCATATTTTATTCTTGTAGGGGACTACAAGTGTTAGAGAATTGATATATATATATATTATATATTTTATTGTTCTGTTTTTGTTCATCTCTCTGTTATTACTTTATATATTACGGTCCTGTATCGTGTTTTAAATTTATGTATTTAAGTAGTTGAGGGAGAGAAGCAAAAAAAAAAAAAAAAAGTGCAATGCAGTTGCACATGCTAAACATGCTGCAGGCTCATTCATTTAAGAAAGAAAGGTTTACAATGTGGGGCGACACGGTGGTGCGGTGGGTAGCACTGTTGCCTCACAGCAAGAAGGTCGCAGGTTCAAGACCGCCTTGGGCCTGGGTCTGGGGCCTTTCTGTGTGGAGTTTGCATGTTCTCCCCGTGTCTGCGTGGGTTTTCACCGGGTACTCCGGTTTCCTCCCACAATACAAAAAACATGCTCAGGTTAATTGGTAAACTCTAAATTGCCCATAGGTGTGAGTGTGAGAGTGAATGGTGTGTGAATGGTGTGTGTGCCCCACGATTGGCTGGCGACCATCTGGGGTGTATCCCTGCCTCTCGCCTTAACGCGCTGGGATAGGCTCCAGCAGACCCCTGCGACCCCGAAAGGGAATAAGCGGGATAGACAATGGATGGTTTACAATGTCATTTTATTGCACGGGAAATTGTTTAATGGGATTAGATTTGAACTTGTTTCCTTTCTTATTAAACCTTGTTAAAACGATGCCATAAAACACGCTTCATTACGGTAATACCGCAAAAGTTGCTCCCCTGCATATGCTAATTAGGCGAATCCAATTAGAAGCCATTATCCTTTATTAATGCAAATAACCTGAGGAGCAGACACAGATGAGTAGCAGAGGACAGCTGAGGCGTGAATTCAACTCTATATCAGAAATCCACATTATTTTCTATCACTGCAGTACTTCTTTTTATCTTCAGGAGACTTGACAGCTGTAATGTGTCTTTATAGTTGCTCTCACAAGTCAAGCAGACAGAGGCAGCTGGTTCACCTCTAAGACCAAGAACGTGGATTCCACCACACCAGTTCTGAGGTCTTTATGCTGGCTACCCGTGTGCCAAAGAATTGAGTTTAAATTGCTTTTATCGATTGTATAAAACACTGAATGGTTTGGTGCCAAAGTATATGTTTGTCCACTGAGGTCATGTGGGACAGGTCTGCGCTCCGTTCCCCCAGTCAGAACAAAGTGTGGAGAAGTGGCCTTCTATTTGTGCGCTCTGCATATTACTGCAGGTCTGCTGCAACATTCAGTTCTTTAAATCAAGACTTTTGTTGAGTTGAATAATTAATTGTTCCTTGCACTGCACTGTGCATTTTTAAATCTCTCAATTTATTTGTCCTATTTTATTTTTAATATGATTAGCCTGCGCTAGCTCTCCACTGCACCTCTTAATGAAGTCTGTGATGCTTTTTCTGACACATTTTATGCTAAATTGTCACTTAATCCTGCAATGATTGTTTCTAAATGTATTTATGTCTGTCTGTATTGTGGTGCGAATGGTTGGTGTGAAATACGTAGAATATTGAATTCTCCTGTGTTGAAACATACTAAATAAAGCTGCCTGTTTGAACCCACGTTTGTGTGTGTGTGTGCAAACAGTAACAGATACTATCCTCGCCTGGTATTTGACAATAATGGGTACGCTGCGGGACCTCCAGTTTGCCCTGCAACTTAAAATTGAGGAGCTTCGACAGAGAGACACACTAATTGATGAGCTGGAGTTGGAATTGGATACCAAGGACGAGCTCATTAGAAGACTGCAAGAAGAACTGGATCGCTACAGAGCCACCGTGTCCCTCCCGGGTCCTTCTGCAGCTGGTGCTGGTACAGAACATGCTGTTTTTTACATTATTGGATTGCATTTTAAAGCATCAACACACAGCATGAACTGTAAACCTGGCTTATTGCATCTTCCTTCCCGTAGCTTGCTCTTCTCAAGGAGAGAACGACCTAAGAGCCAAAAACAAGACAATCATTTCTGAACCCTTCACTTTGGACCCAGTGACTCTTGCCATGGTATTCCACAGGAGCTGTGACAAAAGCCAAGAGTAAGAGCGCACAGTGTTCCCTCAGCCTACATCTGCTCTAACTGAGAAATGCATCTCTCAAATGTTAAACGCTCGCAAAGGAGTTTCTGCAATGCACAAGATCAATATATATATGTCTAATCATTTTGAAACACAGTAGCTTGTGACACTTCATTCTAGACATTTCAATAAGTTGCTAGTAAGCGTTACATCAGTATTCTGTCTCCATGCCCTCAGGTCTCAGAGGCTGATTCAGGCAGCATTTCTGAAGAATGACTTGCTGAAAAACCTTGACGAAGGGGAAATCAGAGCCGTCATAGCCTGTATGTATTCCACCAACATCCATCAAGGCTGTTATGTCATTCAGGAGGGAACCAGCGGGGCTCAGGCTTATGTTTTAGAAGGTAAATCATTTCCTTTTAACAGGTGCGAGCATAAATTGTGCTTGAGGATATTTATTAACATTGACTTGAGATGACAGCTGCTTAAGAGCAGTCAGGTGAAATTATTATTTTCGTTGAAATGTCAAGTTGAGAGGCAGGGGAAGGTGATGCTTTGCCGTGCCCTGGTTAACGGGGTTCATCCGTTTTTGATATTTTGCTCTGCAATCTTGGCTGTTTGTAATGTGACTGTGAGGACGTGCAAATGACATGGGTCGGTACACTTTAAAAATACATATATTCAGAGTTTAGGAAGGTCTGTTTATTTCCGTGAACTGAATTGAACATACAGATATTTCAGCAGTGTATGTGTGTCCTTCATGCACACATCAGGGGTTATAGAATGTCCATATCGGAATCCTTGAAAACTGGAAGTGTGAGTCAAGTTGAGCCACATATGCACATGTGTTTGGTTGGCAGTTCTGACACATCTCTCTGTGTGTGGTAGGCATGATTGATCCTCCCTGTAGGCCATGTTGCTCGAGGAGGTCGAGGGTCCTCAAGCAGAACTACCTGATCCATGGTGAATGCCTTGCCATTCCTCGGGCCACATAGTGTTCTCCTGCAACCCTAGCAGATAGTCTCTGATGAAGAATGACTAGAAATGATCAGCCAGCACCCGGCTGTGCCTCCAGCATCTTGTCCTCAGGATGCCTCATAACAGGGTGAATTGGGGTGACAAGGTTAACGTTTGTCATCCATTATGTCTTTGACTTTTGCCAGCATTGTAGTACAGATTCCATAAAACCACCGTTTCTTGAGGACTACCCAAAGTGCTCTCTTGATGGAGCCGACTTTCCTTTTCCATTTTCTATCAATGTGTGGTGCACCGGGTGCATTAAAGCAGGCAGGAACACAAGTTAGTCTTTAAGCTAGGGAGGGGCCAGGGATGTGACAGATTCCTATAGTTTCCATTCTCAACCAATTAATTTGGTACCATTGTCCTTGAGGAGTTTGGAGCACTTGCCTCGATGCACACTATATTATCTTAATGATAAAAAAACTCTCCAAACTCTCCAGTAGGTCTAGATGCACTGAACAAGTATTCCATATTTATAGACTATTACCCATCTGTTCTTGGTCCAGTGGCCAATAATGATCTGAAAATTCTTTGATAATGATCTGAAAAGGACCAAAATGATCCAGTCTGGTTGAATAGAAAAGGGGGTTTGTTCAGTCAGACCTTAGTGCGTGAAACATTATCCCATCTTGGGAATACTAGGGTTAGCTTCAGAATCTGCTTTGAAACATGGTGAAAACTCTTTTTGGCCCAGACTGACACATTCGAATTCCAAATCATCAGCTTTGTGACATTGGTGGATCATGTCCAGCTCCAAGGTTTCGCCATTTGCACTTGTCCTATTGTCCTATGACCCTGAATGGTTCTGTGGCCTCATGAGAGAGACATGAGTCTGTTGTGTGATGAACCAGGCGTAAGAGCCATCAGTTCTTCAAGGAACGATGTAGGGTATGATCTCTGTGGGGTCGACTGGATTGTGGCTCCTGTGTATCCAGGTGTGCAGGCTCTGTAGTGTCTAATTAGAATGTGAGGATGTTCAGCCGTGGTAAATTGGTATGGGTTGGTACACTATGGAATTGTTTCTGGTCAGAAAATCCCTATTTATTTCCATTATCTGTGTAAAACATGACAGGTATTGCAGGTGTGCCTGTGTGGCGTATTGCACATATCAGGGGTCACAGACAGTTCATATTATTGTCTCCTGACAGAATTTCACTGTCATGACAGCAGGAAAAAACTCAGCTCATTAACTACTGCAGAGTCAGACTGGACCATGTGACAGGACCATGGGAGAGAGAGAATCTGTATGTGTGACACTACCTTATTACAACTTTCCTCAATTGCTTTGGCCTTATTCTCGAAACAGGAATAACATTCTCAAAGTTCCAGGTGAATAACCCTCACATCCACATATCACTCTTGGCACATTTCTTCATACATTCTTCAAACTGAATGCTCACTAGAATGTTTTGCCTCACTCAGTATCATATGTCCTGAAACTGAATAGCAATTTCAACAATGGATACTAATGTTTGTTGAACATGGTCCTTGACAAATAAACTGAAAATTTAAAACCAAAGTAACTGCTGTATATCACAGTACACAGAAAACCAACACAGGACAATATACTGTAACAAAGAAATACATTAGTGCAAAAATAATGTACTGTATAGCCTGCAATACCTAAGTGAAGCTGTAGTTCCACAGGAAAACCTCCACTTCAGCGGGGGTCTCCTGCTTCCCATGATGTTATTCATGATATATGCACCTGACAGGCTTCGACAGTTCATTAAATGAACAGTTGTGCATGTGATGACTTACAGAGTAAAACCATGTCGACAGATCTATTCGACTGGCATCATGACAGCAACATCATCGCTGCTGATCAGCAATATATAGTCAATGGGTAATCGTGCATACTGTTGACAATTGCACTTACTCATGTGCAAAGGCATTTGCAATTTGTTGGACGGAATGAGAAATCTGTAGTGTGCAAGCGCCCGGTGGCTTGGATGTTTGCACATGTTGTTTTTGAGAATCATCCCTATTTGATAAAAAAAAAGAAGCAATATGAAATGAAAAACTGTAAAGAGGGAGGCTTTGTGCGGCGGCAGCTAATGGAGAGTGACTGCTCCCTATTTTTCTGTTGTCATGCTTACCAATGGGAGGTGGTGGCCTTGTTCCTGCAGGGATTGCATCCCTGTTAGTAGTAATGTATGGCTCGGGCTGTGGTAGAGCCCCTTACGCATACAGAAACACATGGAGACAGTCACAGTTCTGGTGAACACATACAAAGTATAATTCTGTATATTAATATCATGTAACTGAGAGTGTGTTTATCACAGACGGGAGGCTTGAAGTAACAAAAGATGGACTGAAGCTGCTCACAGTAGAACCGGAGGACATGTTTGGAGAGGCGGCGCTCCTCTACAACTGCACCCACACCTACTCTGTTGCAGGTATCAAAGCATTTTTTTTTTTTTAGCATCTTGGCTTTGTAATTGCAACGCCGTTATCAACCAGGGGTCTGTCACACTAAAACACTTGTGACGTTTCACTGTGATTCTTTTTTATTTAAAGGGGGTATCAATCATTCTTGTTTAAGGGAATATCAGAAGCGGGCAGATTTCCCGTGGTTGGTCTCAGCCAGAAGACATTGATTGAATTTGAAATCAAAGACCTTTGAAGACAATACCACAGCTTCAAACGCCTTTTTTTTCTTCCTCTCAGGGATGTGGGGAATTTAAAACATTTTCTGGTTTCCTGCACAAGTATCCGTCTGACTGCCGCATCTCCTCCCTGCACCTCCTACATGCAGTCTTGCAACTATTGTTGGATATTGAATTTTCACCGTTATTTACAAGTAGCATTTTCAGAAACAGCTTGAGCTCTGAACCTTTTTTCCCCTCACAGTTTCATTATAGTTGTACATTTCCACTGTAAGGATTTGTGATATTTCCCAGAAAATTGAAAGTGCGCTATCATTTCCTCCCAGCACCAGATCGCATGGTCCAGTGGGAAAACTTTCTCAGCCATCTCGTACATGCATGTGACCTGGTTTCACAAATAAATAGGCTGTGGTGATGGCCAGGACCATTTTAAATTGAAAAATCAGTTTATTTGACTTGTCTCGTTTCCTTTTTATACTGCTTTCTTTATCTTGTGACCACCAGTCAGCCTTTCCAATTTACTGTTGCACATTATATGTGTGCTCTGTGGAAACGCTCCGCTCCTATCGGCCGTCTGGTTTTCCTTTGTTCCATGTTCATTTCTGTCAGCCCCTCCCTCGGCTCTTAAGGGCCCACTGTGGTTATCTGCCTCCTGACCTGAAATTACTTTTTTTTTCCTATTGTTGCCATCTGACCACAAGTAAAGCTATTGCACATGGTCACTTTTGACAGTGATAAAGGTGCAGGTAAAATCAGTTTTTCACCACCAGACCATGGAGAGTGAATAGGACATGGTCTGCAGGAATTGTCAGAAAATCCTCCTTTCAATTGGTAATAAATCCTGCTTAGCTTTTGCATGCAAATAAAAAACAACAGCCATGAATTGAATATCTTATTTTGCTGAAGTAAAAAAAAAAAAAACGGTATAAGCAAATATTGCAATGTAAATATCAGGACTAACCATTATCGTACGGTGGAAGTAATTAGACTGTTTAGAAGATATCTACTACCATTTACAGGAAGCTATGTCATTATTAATTCACATAATTTTATTTTAAGCTTCCTTATAAAGAATGGGTGTAATAATAGAAAAGGAATTTAGATTGGATTTATATTAAAAGCTCTCACGTCGCTTTTCAGCCCATGGCCCATTCTGTCCCCATCATATCAAACATCTTCCTGCATCGTATGCCCGCCGTCGTAGCGAGGCGTTTGAATAGCGCAGCGGCACCACTGACACAACCTTTTCCTTTCACCCGCAGCACAAACGGACAGCAAGCTGTGGGTTATTGACCGCAAGAGTTACCGGACGATTCTGATGCAGAGCGGCCTCAACAGCCTTTCCCGTTCAATGGAGCTGCTTAGCAGGTGAACATGAGAGCGACGCGCTCGATTTGACACGGAACCGGCCCGGTCGGCTCCTTTTTTTGTATCTGTGGCCGCTTTGCTTCAGCTCCTTTTAACAAAGTATCACAGGGGTCAGTCTGCTTGCCAGTCAGCACACTGCCGCCTTTAGTAGGTTTCTGTGCGCTTTCACAACCACTGAGCACAGTGTCAACCTGTTACTAAATGTGGAGGGAATA
The DNA here is from genome assembly GCA_036785175.1 of Eupleurogrammus muticus. Taxonomy (NCBI): domain Eukaryota; kingdom Metazoa; phylum Chordata; class Actinopteri; order Scombriformes; family Trichiuridae; genus Eupleurogrammus; species Eupleurogrammus muticus. Next base: position 13,128,246 of record JAYKQN010000005.1, read on the forward strand.
GAGATGATTTGTTATTATTATAAACCCTTTTTAAACCTGTGCTTGTAGATAGTACACTAATGTTTGGATGTATGGGTTCACTTATTTTTGAAAGAAGAGCACATTTTTTTTAAAAATGAAGATAACATTAAACTAATCAGAAATACACTTCATACATTGTTGACGTGGTAAATGACCATTCTAGCTGCTAGTGTCTGCTTTGTATGTCTATAGAGGCACATTTCCAGCAACCGTTATTACAGTATTCTAATAGTACATTATGTCTCCTATTACATTAGAAGACTGAAGGAAAGTTAGAAAACCTTTATGCAATTATAGTAGCACAGCGAAAAACATTTCTAGCTGGTTAAAAGGAGCATTATTTGACGAAAGAAAAATTCGCAGGAGAAAATTATTATTTCAACTATTTCTTAACTTGATATTTTGTCATTCATTTTCCACCCCATTTTGTAAATGAAAGTGTTCTTTTTCATGGAAAACACAAAATTGTCTGGGTGCCTCCAAACTTATAACAGTAATCTAATTCTTATTTAGTCTTTATTAATGTATTTGCTTGCTATATGTTTTTATTCTATTCATCACAACCTACCTACCTATAATCTTAATTGGGTCCACCACATTTTTACATCACTTAAAGTGAATTAAATGTATTTTTACTGCATCATTTTGTTGCAGATTTTTTTCCCATAAATGTTAAAGTGTACCAGGACCATATTTCATTGTAATTCTTTAAACGCAACTTGATTAATTGATTGATTGATTGATTATCGCCTTCCTCGTTCCTGTGCATCGGCAGCGTTCCCTGTCTGCAGTCATTGCCAGAGGACGTCATCATGAAAATGTGTGATCTCCTGGAGGAGGTATGGCTTAAAATCAGAAGCACGATGCCGTGTAACCTTCACTCGCTCATCAAACAGAATGCAGCTAATAGCTTATGAGTGCAGACGAGGGTAAACAACCATGAGCGCGGGCGGCGTCCTCTGCATTTTCCATCTAAAGCGTGCGTGTAATAGAATCTGAATGAATCCCTCTTGAAGTTATTCTCCACTATTTTCTGCTATTGCTGCTCCACAGACGCACTACACGGAAGGTGAATACATCAACCGACAAGGGGCCACGGGAGACACCTTTTATATCATTAGCAAAGGCCAGGTAACGTTTTTTACTCGCTGCCTGCGGGACAGATGAAACATGGCTTTCAGAGAAGGAGATTTAGAATGTGGAGGACAGGCTGTCAGTGCTGGGTTTTTCTGTAACCGCTTTATGGTGCTGATAATTGACTTTGGCTCTTTTCCACGCTGCTCCCAAACATCGATTCCATTTCATTACCCCTCTTTTTTGATTCGCCAGGTGAAAGTGACAGAAAAGAAGCTTGGCCATGAAGAGCAGACAGTCCTCACGAGGCTTTCTGAGAGACAGTGGTTTGGGGAAAATGCTCTGTGGGGGTAAGAAGGAAATAAAACACGAAAATTATGAATATGCTTTTACGAGATGGTAAAAAGTACAATTTGTTCCTGCATATAACACCATTGATTTCCTTTTTTTATATATATATATATATTATGTGCTCTGTATTCATCTATTTTGTCAATAATTGCTCATGTCGTTTGTCCCTGTCCCCAGAGAGGATGTTCGGGCGGTGAATGTAATTGCTGCGGGTGAAGTTACATGTTTGTTAATAGACAGAGAGTGAGTCAATAAATTGTGATAATCAAATTCTGTGCCGAGCCAAGGCAACTAGTTCTGCAGATTTACTCCAAATTAGAAATAAATTGATGTGCATATCCAGTGATTTGTAGTTTGCTTACACTCAGACGGATTACTCTGTATCTCGTAGGACTTTCAAAGGCATCATCGGCGGGCCGGTGTTTGACGTCGGTGACGAGCTGCTGCAAAACGCTGAGAAAGTGGAGTAAGGAGCACTATGATACTGTTTTCACATGAAACATTAAATGTTATTTGTACCCCTATAAACTACAAGCTCACTCTTCCTTTCCTTGAGAGCAGATCAGACGAGGATGCTGCCCTCCTCTCCTCTTCCACACTAAGTGATTTCCAGATTATTTGCACTCTGGGAGTCGGGGAGTTTGGTCACATAGACCTGGTAAGGGTCGATCTCATCGAAGCTCACACGCGGCGACACAACGCCATCGCTTGAGATTCCATGTTTCTGTAATGTGATCCATTCATTTTTCATTTTTTCCGCCAGGTGCAGCTCAAGAGCAACATCAAGTGTCATTTTGCCATGAGGGTTCTTAAGAAGAAGCTGATTCTCAACAGCGGTCAGCGAGAGCACGTGCTGAGAGAGCGCCGCGTCCTCATGGAGACTCGTTGTCCATTCATAGTCAGGTGTCCAGTCCTCAGCAGTTACATAGCATGTTATTCAGTTTAAATGCATGCAATAAAAATGCAACCTCTCCAATTGACCTTCAGCACGGGATCTTTGGTGCATGTCATCTCCCCCTCACTCCCCATGCTAATTCTATCATATAAAGGCAATCACATGGCTAAACGTATTTTTTGCAGATTACACAAGATCTTCAGCGATGCAGAGTGTCTCTACATGTTGACTGAGGCGTGCCTTTGTGGCGATCTTTGCAGTTTACTCAGAGATGAGTAAGTGTCTGTTGGATAAGAGGAGATTAACGCAGCACTGCAAAAACAGTAATGTTAACACGTCAAAATAACTTGTTTTTAGTCCAACACTGAGTATAATTTACCTTATTGCACTTGCAGATGATTTATCTTATTTTGGGTCTAACATTTTCTCGACTAAAATTGAAAAAAATATTAAAAATGATAAATTATATGCCAGTGGAATAAGATAAATCTATGCAGTGTTGGACTAATTGTATCCAAAACAAGATATTTTCACCTGTTAAGATGTCAGTTTTTTGCGGTATGATAAAATATTTATTTTCATACTACTGTGGGTTTTCTTCCCCTCCAAATGCTTTCAACGAGGTGTATTTTCAGTCTGACCAGGATCTAAAATCCACAGCTAGGGTTCAAATCAACAATCTGCCTGATGTTTTAGAGGCTGTTTGAGTGAGTGCAGCACCAAGTTCTACACCGCCTGCGTTGTCGAGGCCTTGACTTTCCTCCACCGCCGAGGTGTCGTCTACAGAGACGTCAAGCCTGAAAATGTTGTTCTGGATGAGCGTGGTTACGCTAAACTGGTGGGGCTACTCGCGTATGTGCACGTTTAAATTATTAAAAAGCAATGTATTGAATTTTACCCACAAACATCTGCCTTTTTTTTTTTTTTTAGATTGGCGCCAGGTGTGTGAAGAAGGTGGAATCGGGTAAGAAAACGTGGACGTTCTGTGGTACTCTGGGATATATGGCCCCTGAAATCATCTTTAACAAAGGCCACAATATATCTGCAGACCTCTGGTCACTTGGTGTCTTTGTGTTTCAGCTCCTGAGTGGTGGGTAGGTTGTTGAGCTTTTTGTTCAGCCTTGCTTTCCAATCTTAATAAGTTTCTCATGCTGTCCATAGAAATTTGAGTTATGAGCGTTCGCATTTTTTTTTTTTCCTCAAGACTTCCATTCAGTGGCCTGGACCCGATGAAGATTCTCACTGCGACCATTCATGGGATTGATCAGATTGTCTTCCCGAAAACCATCAGCAAAAGCGTCTCGAGTCTCATAAAAAGACTATGCAGGTGTTGTAAATATACCCCGCTAGAGCAAATCAACTGCACAGCCATGAATTTTAATGGAAAATCGAATAATAGTTTTCAAGTATATATATATATATATATATATATATATATATATATATATATATATATATATATATATATATATATATATATATATATATATATATATATATATATATATATATATATATATATATATATTTATTCCACCCACCACCCTTCTGTATTAGATGCAGCATGTGCTGGAGGAATGTGCTGGAATATCACCTCTTGGTCAATGCATTCGAATTATTAATTCATAGTTTACGTATTTGTGTTCTTTCACTCATCGTCCGTCCCCTAGGAGCAATCCCTCAGAGAGACTGGGAAGTCAGAGAAACGGGGCCAAGGACATTCAGAAGCACAAGTAAGACGACAGATTTATTAACCTGGAGGAAAGCTCTGAGGACAGTGCTTGGAAACGTGGCTGACAGGTTGTGATGCTGTTTCTTTTTTTTTTGTCAGATGGTTCGAAGGATTCAACTGGGATGGACTTTGTAAAGGAACGTTAACGCCGCCGCTCATTCCCAAAGTAAAACACGCTTACTATGTTTTGCAATGTGTACACATACTTTGTTGTGTAGGCCTAATTGTCTATTTTTTTCCTGCTCTTTTGTCTGTAAGGTTAAACATCTCTTGGACGGCAGAACGTGCAGCCATTATACTACAGACTCGGCCGAGCTGTGCACAGACTGGACCGATTTCTAATATATGAGCTGTGTGGAGCAAGTTGGATTTAACTCTGTTTAAATGTATTCAGGTTTAGTCCTTATGAATAATGTACTGATGCTAGTCTTACTGCCATGGAGGATTCATTTTTAAGTATTTTCCACTATTATCAGCAATTGCGGATATAGATTGATAGATGAACCTGTTTTTGAGTAGAGAACCCTATGCATTTGTATATAAAATAGTTCAGTAATGTCACTGCTGTTGAATAAACTCAATAAACAATAAGCAAACAGGCTGCATCTGGCATGTATGATTCTTATGACATGATGTATTGATCTCAGAATGTATGGAGCCGATTACTGAAGGGGCGTCATAGTCACATAAATCACATCAAATCCTGAAGCCAGAGAAAGTTACGAAGACGAATACAGGAAATTGTTAGATTTTAACTTCAAAATAAAGCAAGGTGAACGTAAACGAGACAGATAGGGCAGGGACTGATGTAGAAATAATCTAATGGTCAACCAATAAGTGAAATCTTCCATTGTTATAAAAACAATGGAAACAAGAAATTATTGCATCCTGATGAGAGGAAAAAAACCCTGATTTCCAGACAGGCCAACTGTTGATGTTAACTCCTCTTTCAGGGTGTTATTATTCTCTAATGCAGGGAATCCTGGGAGTTACTGCAGAGTGGTATCAAATTATATTTTGATGGTATTTGGAACATTATTTACCCCCAAATATTTAAAGTCTAATTAGTTTAGTGATTGTATGCATGATAACAAAATATGATATTTATGATAGATTTTATTTAAAAGCAGGTTACAGGACACCGTAGGTCGCTGTACAATGGTAAAAAACAACTATAGTACATTTCAGTATGGTATGGTTAATAGAAGGGTAGAAGGGGGACCCTGCTCAGTGCCTCAGCTGAGGATATTTATAGCACTGGATTTTGCATTGATATTATGTTTGTCAACTTTTTGCTTCTAAATTCAACTTTTCAAATGTAACTTTTTTCACTTTTATTTTTTTCCATTGTCTAAAAAATATGGATAATTTTTCTTTATTATTATTGAATATTATGTATTTATGTACTTGTTTATTTATTTAAATTAAATAAGGTAACTTGATACAAAAGCAATTGCTTATCCAGGAGTTTAATCAGAATTTTTTAATCTCCAGGATATGAACTCATCAAAATTGAGCAACTTGAATATATTAACAAATTTTGTTGAAGTTGATTTTTTCCCCATTTTTTCAGTTTTAAATTTATCCCCATTTCTCTCTTATGTCACATTATTTCTTAAAACAGAAAAAAAAATTCAGATACATAACTTCAGCGCACACTAAACCAGTGCTAGAAACTCAATAGATTTTAGGTGTTGGTGTAGGTGCAACATGGCTATAGCCCAGCAGCGTTTGTCTGATCCCGGCTTTTATTTTGAAATACGTGACCGGAAACGCGCCCGCGTCGCCTTTAACTCGACGCGCCGGGCGAATGTCGATGGACACACTGGAGTAATTTGGGAGCGCGACGTGAAGACGGAGCAGAGGCCTGCGGTACCGAGGTGAGTTGTGTTCCGTGCGGACTTTGTTGGTCTGTTTCATTTATTTTTCTCACTCGTTTAACATCGATCACAGAAACAAAGTGAACGCGCGAGGCCTCCGCTTCTGCAACAGAAGAGGAGTTTGCCCGCAGTCCGCTGAGTTTTCCAGGCTGCTGAGCTGCCACCTTGTTGCTGTAATTTGTCCCTGGAGTCTCGAAGAGATGAAATCAAACCGCAAACAAACCGATGCATTAAAGTTTCACGCGAAAACTAAACCGATCGCGGGAGTTTAACGCACTTTAAAAAAAGGGATGGCAGGCTGCACTGCGGCTGCAAAAGCAAAGAAAAGAAAAAGAAAAGAAAAGAAGTGCTTGTCTTCAGTAAGACCGAAATCCGACTTTAAAACTCACGTCTCAACCCAGATCAGGTCATTAACATGCATGATAACCAACACTCCACTGTAAAAGTTGAAGAGGAACCAGAGTTTTAACATCTGTGTTGTATCAGCAGCAGCTTGTGATCATGTGTGTGAGATGTATCATCACCAAGAGTGAAATAATCAGCATTTTTTTTGGGGGAAAAAATGTCCAAATATGAGAATGACATAACTCAAAGTTCCAATATGCTGCACGTTTAAACTGTAGGATGAGTTTCAGGATTTTCTTAAAAGGAGTCTAAGCAGGAACAGGTTAATCTAGCCTGCAGGGTGTTTCCAGGGCAAATTCAACCGGGCTTGGTTAAACCTCTTTTTCATGGCAGCCAGCCCTACTAAAAACAAACCTGGTTTCATGTGGATTTTTGACACACCTGTTTACCAAACACATTATTCTCTCATCCATTCGTTTTTTAAAAATGCTTTTCTGTTAGTTCCACTTTGAATACATGTATTCTTTGCAGTGGACTTTCAGATTCTTCAGCAGTGAAAGCGTTGCCCTTGTGTTTAACCGTCACGTTCAACACTGCGCTGTGGTATTTTTGTCCCTGATCCAGACTTGGGGGATAATTACGGCCGGAGAGTGGGGTTTTGGGCTCAGGGCTGCAGGTTTCCTGACATCCTCCTGTCCTGCACGTCCAGATATTTTGGACTATTGCAAAGCAACGTGTGCGGCTTTGCTCCCGGGGCCACGTGCCAGCTCGGCCCTCCGCCAGCATTAGTCCTAGCTGGCCGTTTAACAGCTGATCTGTGTCGGTCACAGGTTCTGAACTTCCTGAGGAGATGTGTTTGCAGAAAAGCTAAATGGGGGAAGATGAAGCCTGTAACTTAGATTTTATATGTGCCATATAAATAGAGAGATTATCAGGAATGCACGCAAATGAAAATTTGTGGCCAAAGCCGAATGAGATTAAACGCTGGGCCGATTGACTGAAAGCTGAATATCAAATGTGGTTGCTTTGCTAGAATACATTTTTTTTATGTAAAATTAATGTTTTTCAAAGAAACATTTCCGGTAAGCACAGATTCAAGCAAATACCGTCTGCTTGGTGTCGTGTAACAAGCTCAATGTGCTGCACAACACTAGAGGGTTCATCATGAACTCCATCACCTTCAGGGTCATTGGGGCAAAGTGTGGTGCTCACTACTCCTCGACTCTAGCTTGACTCATCTTACTCTGTAAATGTTAAATTTAACAGGTCAACATGAATCAAGCTTGTTCGGTTTGTGTTCGCCACATTTTTCGAGCATTTTAAAAGCGAAACTGGGGTTTGACGTTAATAGGACTATTTTTTATTTCTATGATCATCAAAAATATCTCTTAAGGTCCATTCAGAATAGCTAAACATCTGACATTAGACATTAATAGTGATTATTGGTGGTCTACATCTGTAGCTGCTTACAGCCGCCTGTCACTCGCACTCAGCTGCTGTTCGGGGTGTTTGGCTTTTAAATGACAAATTAAAGCAGTAGTGAAGTTTGCTCTGCAGAGGAACCACCTCTCGCTAGTTTGTTTGCACACAAACTGCAATTCCATTCCCGCTCTCAAATTGCTTAAAATATCCCCCACTGTCAACATTTTAACGAAAGCACCAGATCACCGTGTCACTGCATGTTGCACCAATGCATCACACGTCTCCCACCACTAAAGGCTGAATGTGGATTTATGTTTTTTGCAATATTTGACAGAATAAAATGTCCTTTTTTTCCAATGAAGATAACATTAAACTAATCAGAAATCCACTTTATACTTTGTTAATGTATCCATCAACCATCACTCCAGTGTTCTAATGGTACATTGTGTTTGCTAATTCAGTAGAAGATGATGGATAATTAGAAAACCATTGTCCAATTATGTGGAGCTGAGCACAGTTAAGGTGGTTAGATGGAGCATTCTTTGACCACAGCGAAGTTTGAAGGAGAACACTTTTTTAACTCCTTAATTATTATTATTTCACATTTATGAGACGGTGAGAGACTTGTGATCATTCAGTGGAAAAGTGAAGGTGTTTTCCAAGTTTTTTTCTTTCCCCCCCTCATTTTACCCTTGAAACAAGAAAAACTTCATTGTGACCAAGTGTGTGTCTTGTGTTCTTCACGCTTCATTTGGAAATCACAGCCAGAAAACATCTGTGCGTTTCATTCTTTCTCTTCTGCTGGTCACCCCCCCCCCCCCCTCACACACACACACACACACACACACAGCCCGGCCTCACGTGTCCCCCGTCCCCTCCCCGGGGTCCCACGTTAACTCTCTTCCTTGTCTCCCCTGGATCAGACCATTCACATCTCTGGCGCATGGAAATACGGTGGAGCCTGTCGCTGCTGCAGCACAGTGTTGCCTCTCTCTCTGTCTATTAACCCCCCTTCCTCCTCCTCCTCCCCCTCCTCATGTCACCTCCTGTAGTTTTCTGGGTCAGGGGAAGCATTCCCCAGCTCCGCTCTCAGCACCAGAGAAGCTCAGTGAGCTACTGTACGCGGCCTCTCGTGTCGTTCCCCAGTATAACCAGCGGTATCACAACTAGTGTGCATATTTAAACTTTTTAACCAGGGAGGTAACAAAAAGGCAGGTCTTCTTCCCATCTTACCCAGCGACAGCAAAACAATCCCTGCAATCCTGCAAACATTTCATTTCACTTGTTTTTTTAACTAATACTACTTCTTTTACAATCGACAACTTTTCAGAAGCTTTTCAGAATTCTTAACGGAGCCTAAAAAATTTTTTTTTTGCATCTCTCACCATGCTCCTCCATTTGTTTTAAGAAATCAGCTTTATCTGATTTCGCCAGGAGTAACTTTATCACAAACTCTGGTACAGTGTGTACAGGTTCTGATCTTCAGAGGAAATTGTAACATTTCTTGTGGTTTAATTCCCCCTTTTTATCCTGGACTTGTTGCATAGTAATACACCAAAATATGGCAAACGATTAATGAAAGCCATTGTTCTCATTGATTACACACACACACACATAAATATATATATAAAGCTAGTGTTTTTTTGTGTGTGTGTGTGTTGCTGTCTTGTTTTCCCTCCACGCAGCATACTGCAGCTCCACCAGTCTTCTGTGTTTCCAGCTCTTTCTCTGCTTGTCAGCAGGAGACAATGTGCACAGACATCGCAGAGCGCCTCAGGCCGCCTGTTCCATGCCCGCCACCCCCCCTCAACCTGCATTCTGCTTCCACACACACACACACACACACACACACACACACACACACACACACACACACATCGTAGTAGGAAATCCACATATTTCCATCTTTTTTGTTTGGTTGGATTAAACCGTGGATTTGCAAGCACACACACACGAACGCTTTTCATCCACTATTTTTATCCGTATGTCACACCACCTGATGATGTGTGATCACTCACAGACGCGCCCCTTGTCCTCTGAATATAAATTCAGGTGTGAAGCATTAACACAGTGTGGATTTTCTTTCCTCCCCTCCATCTCAGCAGAGACTCAGCTGCGAAGCTGCGTTTTGTGCGGCTACTTGTTTGCTCTCGTTGTGTTTTCACATGTGTCCGCCATCGCTTTTTTTTTTGCCTAATGTCTTCCAGAGAGTACAAAAAAAAAAACTGGGAGCACACAATGGTCTCTGTCTGAGCGGCGACAATCGCCATTATGAATGGGAGGGAGCGAGGAGTGATAGGTGGAGACAGAGGGGAAAAGGAGGAGGGGGGTTGCAGGAAGTTCTGTCATTTAAAGAAGAGAAAAATGTAAAAAAAAATCCTTTCAAGATGTGACACATTTTTTTTACTAAAGCCAGTTGTTTCCCCCCGTCTAAAAGCGCTCTAGGTGCTCGCCATCTGCTCCAGGACTCGTGCAGGTGTGAAGTTTAAGCCGAGCAGCTTTTACTTCGCATTAATTGATGCTTCCAGTCGATTAGAAATCCACTTGAGGACCATTTTTGGCATCACTTTTTCCCCATGAAGGGAAATGTGCTCTCTGGTTTAAGAGAAAGGAGGGGGGGGGGATGATATCACCAAACCCCCCTCCCACCCCACCACCACCCCACTTCTCCGATTGGATGCAGAGGGAGAAAGTGGGTGAGAGGTTAAGGGGTGTGCGGGGAGGAAAGGGGGGATGTGGGAAAGGAGAGATTTATTCAGCGAGGTAACTTTGCCTGGAGGAAGATGAAGTGGTTCGTCTGAGCCATTTTTAGGGAGGTGTGTGTGTGTGTGTGTGTGTGTGTGTGTGTGTGTGTGAAGACTGGAAGTTTATTTTGACATCACGGATCCCTCCCCCTGTTTCTCCCTCTTTTCATTCAATAAAGTGTCTGGCAGGGAGCGACGTGGGGGGAGGACTGACGGGGGCCTCGTCACACCGGGTCCTCCCCCTCACCCTATCTCACCACCAGCCCCCTGCTACTGTACGGGGCACCCCCACCTCGCCACCTCCCCACCCCCCTCCCCCGTTGGGCTAAAGAGTGGCACAACATGACTGAAAGTAACCCCGTGGCTGTTCTCTCGGTGCAGCCAATCACTCTCACTTCCTGGTGTCTCTCCACCCCCCCCTCCTCCTCTTCCTCCCCCCTCCCCTCCTTTTCTTCTCCTCTTCTCCCTCCCTGCGCCGTGCCAAGCCTGCGGCCCAGCATGCCTCAGCCTTTTAACCAGACGCCTTCAGTCTGGTATTTTGCAGCTTTTAACCAGTAGAATTATGTTTTCAATTACGTCCATTCTGCCTCTTTTCAAGGGGAAAACTGTAGCATAGTGTGAACGCTGGTTTATGATGGGGAAGATCAAACAAGTGGTGAATTTTTTTGGTTTTCTATTTTAAATGGGGGGGGGGGGGGGGGAAGCAGCGCTGAAACAATTCAATTACTCATCACACAACATTTCGGTAATTGTTCAGTTTTGAGTCCTTACCAAGAAGAATATTGGTTTGCCCTCCGTCAGAAACGTGCTCCTACAGCTGCAGATCAGAGCTTCGCTGCTGCAGGATGATGTGTGTGCAGTTTGACACTGGACGGCTGTTTTCACTTTCATCTGCTGCAAGTGGAAAGTTTCTCTCTTCTCTGTGTGTGTGTGTGTGTGTGTGTGTGTGTGTGTGTGTGTGTGTGTGCATTATTTCTTTTCACTATTTTGGGGGCAAATGACCAAACAATTTACCAAGACAGCATAATGACTGCAATGTATGTCCTTCTGTTTTATCCCCCCCCCTCAGATATGCATTTCCAGGAGTGGCTTCGATCACTTCGTTCCAACGCAGGGCTCAAAGCGTCCGAATCCGACGACCTGTGGAGCCTGCTGCCGTCCCTGCCGCTGTCCTCCTTCTCCCTGTCCTCCCTGTCCCTGTCGCCCTCCTCGCTGCTGGGTCTCGGAGCCCTCGCCTCCCTCACCGCGTACTGGCTGGTGACCCGACCCCGACCCATGCGTCCGCCCTGTGATCTGCAGGCCCAGTCCGTCGCCGTGAACGTGAGCGGAACCGCTGCCGTGCGCCAGGGTGTTTGTCTCTACACGCGGGAGCCGCGTCTCATTGTTTGCTCTCCTGTCCGTGCAGGGGGATCCGAGCTGCAGGCGATCCGCGCTCCTCAAGGACGACGCGCTGCTGGAGTTTTACTACGATGACACCAGGACGGCCTACGACATGTTCCAGAGGGGCCTGAGGATCGCAGGTGGCGACACAAAGAGTTTACTATGTAACCCTATCAAAGATTAGGATAAAAACGTGTTTTAATTCAAGGAACAAAAAAACTAATTCAGTGTTTTGTTCCTCTGTTCAAACTTCAAAAGCCTCTTTTATGCTATAATAATAATTAAAAAAAAAATGAAGATGGTGAAAAGATTACACGATTAAATCTGAAAATGAAAGGCTCGCAAACTCACCGGGGGATGAACATGAAACCAGTAGTTAAAAGATAAAAGCTGCTTCTTTTAGTGTTATTTTGGTTTTCCAGGGATTATTTGAAGAGACACTAATAATAAGAACACACAGGGCGCCTCCTTTAATTCTCACTTAATAACAAGCTCAGTTCATCCTGGACGTTTTTACATTTGACTACTTTAAGATGGTTCATCTGCTCCTGCTTCATCTTACAGATATTTACATTCTGGACAAAACAGCCACAGACTTCTGAATGCATCATTATTTCTGAATTCATATTTTATGTGTATAAAATTAAGTTTTCCGACGATAATAAGTAACCGTCAGAAATTAACATTTAACTTTTTATCATTACGTCCTGCAAGAATCTCACTAAAGTGTTGTTCATTTTTGTTGTGTTAGTTTATTTTAAATATGGCGGATGACTGAAATCAATTTCACACACTTCTTACTTGATTCAGGTGATAAGCAGAACTTTGGTATTTGATATGTTCTATAATATCAGATGTTTGATCTAACTTGACAACCGTTGCGTGTCCTTCAGGAAACGGGCCGTGTCTTGGCTTCAGGAAGCCGGGGCAGCCCTACGAGTGGATTTCCTACTCCGAGGTGCGACGCATGCTGTTTGTATTTTAATCCTAACCCGAACCCTTCTGTATGACTTGTTCTCCTTTGCTCACCGCTCCTCCAGGTGGACGAGCAGGCCCAGGTGCTGGGCTCCGGGCTGCTGGCCAAAGGCTGTCAGCCCACGCCGGAGCAGTTTGTCGGGATATTTGCACAAAACAGACCAGAGGTATGCACTTATCCCGTATGTGTAGTATGAAATTTTTAGTTGTTAGCAGGTAGAACATAATTTGTATGTAAGGATATTAGTGCTACATACTGTTGAAAACTGAATAGTTAGAGCCACCACTATTCTATTGAAGAGAAATAATTGAATTAAATGAATCTGTCTTTTACGTATCTTAAGTCCCAAACACAAACCAACAGCAGTGTGTGTGTCAGTCTTGATGCGCTCAGTTTCATTCTGTAACAAAAAAAGCTCAATGAAAAGTCTTGGCAGCGTCCAACTTAGTTTAACTCTGTAAAACAACAAGGCTTGAGCTGGTAAAGTGGGGGAAATGAATTGCAAATGCTTTAAAAAGGTATCACAGCACAATGAAAATGCCCACAACGAATGTCACCAGTGTTTTTGTGAATACTCTCTCTGCCAGCAGGGGGAGACAAAGGTTCCGCACTGTAGCTTTAAGACACCACTCACTTTTTATCCTTATAAAAAGTTAAATTCTTATTTCTATCTTCATATTATGACTTGCCTTATTTGTTGGTGATCTACTATATATTCTATACATATTAAACTTGTAATCTGCGAGTGTTGAATATCCAAGAAAAAGGCACATTAGTCAAATGTTTGTAGTACATTAATAATCTAATAGTGTTCATTAAAACATGGAGACCTCAGCTCAGAACACACAAATCAACCAATCACGGTGACAACTCTTGGAGAGTAGAGATTTACAGACACCCTAATATTGCATTCTCCAACCGTTGTGTTTTTATTACACACTGCTGATGCGAGGCTAGAAAGTTCCTGCGTGCTCTTGAAAGGCTACTGGTATATTTGGAAAGCTAAAGGCCATAGGATAACCTGATTTGGGGTTTAGGGCATTTGTGATGCACCAGGTTCGACGTGGCTGTCCTCTACGTAGACAGCGTTGCAGCTTTTGCTTTAATAACATAACCTGCAGTGGTGTCACTGCCCTTTAACCTTCCTTTTTCCTCTCATCTTCAGTTCTCCCCGTTTGAGTTTATTACGAGGCTGCTTTGCCTGTTCTGCCATCTTCTCTGATAAACAAAACGCAGCATGTTTAAAAAAAAAAAAAAAAAAAGTTTTGCTTGATGAAAATCAGGGTAATTTATAGTTTGCTAGGATGAAAGTAATTATATTTAATGTACATCATTTTAATTTGATTGGTTAAACCACCACCCGCCCCAAATTGAATTAAATATTCTAACAGCTGCCAAACCGTGCATCTCTACTGGAAATAGCTGGCTTACAGTTTAGAAAAGCGACCTGAAGGTTGTTGGATCGATCCCCAGATAAGTAGGTTAGGGAAATAAAAGTAAAGAAAAAGCTCCCTCACTACCACAGCTGGTGTGTCCTTGAGGCCCCAAAACCTGCTCCAGGTTGTGCCTGTATGAATGTGATCAGGGCGTTTCTGCAAGAAGAGAGGAACTTTCCTGAATAAATACAGGTCAGAAAAGAACAAATGACGAGCCTACAACCCGTTATTGACTGAAATGACTAACTCTCTGATAGCGACTGGTGCGAAGCAAATCCAAGATCCCGTCTCCCCAACAACTGCCCTGCACACGTGCAGCAGTTTGTATCCAGAAGCATTCGGGGACAAAGTGCTCGCTGAGGCGCCGGGTTCCTGAAACTCGAGAATATACGGCTGCAGAAAGAAGCCAGAAAACTGCAAAACTCTTTAACCCAAGCTGTAATGCACATTACCAAACCAGAGGGCCAACCTAAGGAGGAAGACGACGTTCCAGCTGAACGGCAACGCGGGGATGACGGGCTGGAAGTGTCCCGCCGGGAATGCAAACAAGACTCGGCTTAGACAAAGAAAAACCTTAATGATGACACAGAACAACTGCAGGTAGAGAGCGTGACGCTGGCGGCGGCCTGCTTGGCGAAACAAAGCCCTGGTAGCTTAGTGAGAAGCTGATCTGTCATACATACAGGAATCACACAGAGAGACCTGATGCTGCCCAGGACACGTCCAGGGAACGTCAACACCTTCAGAGGAGCGGAATTAGCGGTTGTCAAAAGACGACTGCAGGGGAATTCTTTCAGGATGAGGCCATCTAAACGCTGCCCGTACCCGGCACGTATCCAGGGTGGTTCAGCCTTTCGGTCTGTTCCAGACACGGCGCAAAAAGAAAAGCTCCATCCATGGGGAAGATCCTTATACTGTGTGTGTGTGTGTGTGTGTGTCATATTCATTTTGGACCATATCTGTTACCAAACTCATTTTTTTAAGAATCCATCAGAAAAAATAACATTTCTGTCATTCCCGTGTAGACTTCAGAGATAATCTCCCAGTTTAGTGGTGTTTCCTCACTTTCAGTGAACCTGAACGTGTCGTTGTATTTGCCCTAACGCTGTGCTGCTCCCTGATGTTCATTGGTGTAGCTTACCTTGTGCAGAGATGAGCTGACTGAGTGTACGTGTGCTGCTGTGTCTCCCTCTGCTGGCGGCAGTGGATCATCTCGGAGCTGGCCTGCTACACCTACTCCATGGCCGTGGTTCCTCTGTACGACACGCTGGGGCTGGAGGCCATGGTGCACATCCTCAACCAGGGTGAGGGAACCTGCAACACGCCTGGAAACATTAACAAAGGACACGTGTTTCAGCTGGAAGTATAAACCGAGTCATGACACATTAAACCCTCACCCACAGTTTAGTTCATGAGTCAGAGAGACAAACCATTTTTATTCCAGTATTGAAACTATAAAATAAAATGGATTATAGTGTATTGGATGCAGCAGTAGAAGAACTACTCGGATCATTTATAAACGACCAGTAACAAGCTCAAGCTTTGCCTTTAGAAACTAACTTTTATCCTACAGAAGTGATAATAAAGTGCTAATAAAAGTACTTGTTCTCCTTAGTGAAGAAGTTGTGTTGCATAACTAAAAAAATAACTTTTCTCAATTTTTTTTATTTTTGTGAATACTATTTTTCACAAAATTTTAAAAATGCAATCTTTACGGACCTCAAACTATGGAAGTTCTTAGGATAGATTTGGCCTTTGGTGCAATTTCAAACAAACTCATGTTTCATGAGTCTTAAACAAAAGCCAAAAATGTAATAAAAGGCTGGTTTGATCTTCAACAGTGAATTTGACCTTTTTTACAGTTTTTTTTAATGTAAATTAAAATGTTTTTTTAAAAAAAAGACACTTCCCCCTAAAATACAGTATTTCAACATGAACCTGAGTGAGTGTTTATTTGCTCTCTTCCACTGTTTGGATGTTTAGACCCAAAATGCAGCCGAATGAGAGTGTGAGAAATGTTTGCTTCTGTTTCCAAATTGGATTTGACTTTTCAGTGTCTGCCTCCAGTTTTTTGCCCTCCCCCTGTCGTATCTACAACCCACTGATTCCGTACTAACTTCTTCGTGGTGTGCCGTCTGTGTCCCGGTGGATTTCAGCGGAGATCTCCCTGGTGATCTGCGACCGGGAGGAGAAGGCGGCGTCTCTGCTGGAGAACAAGGAGAAAGGCGTGACCCCCAAGCTCTCCTGTCTGGTCCTCTTCAACGACTTCAGCGAGGCCTTCGTGGAAAGGGCGCGCAGCTGCCAGGTGGAGGTTCTGAAGCTGGCGCAGCTCATGGTGAGCAGGGTGGAGGTCACTATGATGCAGGCCTCGTCTCAAAGTCCCCCCCCCCCCCCCACTCCCTCTAATCGAGTCATCGATGGCGATATTTTAAATTGATAAGAATAACTCCTCTCTGTCCACATCTTAGGAGCTGGGAAGGCAGAACCTCAAAGATCCTGTGGTGAGTTTACAGCCACCGCATCAAACTGGTTTTCAGTAAATACCTAATCCCCCTCTAAATACTGGGATGACAGTTTTATCGCTGCCCATGTCCCGTAAGATATCATTAACACTCACTTGTAAACAGGGCTTAAATTAAGAGTGGAGGAAGCCCGTTGTCATATTCTCATATTTTATTGCTGCCTGCTGTAGCCGCCCCAGCCCCAGGATCTGGCCGTGGTTTGCTTCACCAGTGGAACCACAGGTACCGTCTGATCTCGCAAGTCTCCGCGTAATTATCCTGCACTCACATCATTAGAGAAGTGTCCTCGGGTGCCCACTAACAACCTCTCTTTATGGCGAAGCTGCAGCTTCCTATGGCGCGCCCGGGCCACTGCAATAATGTCTTGTTTATTTATCCAGGAAAGCCCAAAGGAGCCATGATCACCCACGGCAACATCGCCTCCAACACTTCCTCTGTCATTAAGATCCTGGAGGTCTGTCTACACTTCCACCTCCCTGTCTAATTGAGAACAGCCTCAAGGCTCCCGTCCCCCCCCCCCATCTGCTCCTGTCTCTGTTCACCTCTCTCTGAGCTGTCCCTCTCCCCGCTGTGTGTGATAGTATGATTAATTGGCTGTTTGATTGTCCCACCCTGCTAAGGTAATTTAACTAATTGCCCCTGTATAAAGATGCTGCTATCTAACTGCTGTTGGGAAGAAAAAGGAAAAAAAAGCCATAGAGCATGTTTGATTGCCTGTGCAGCTTGCCTGAATTTAATCTTTCCCTCGTGCTTTTGCTCATTTTATTTTTTTTTCTCCCTTTCCTCATTTCTCTCAGGGTTCGTTTGTGATCCAGCAAGAGGATGTGTCCATCTCCTACCTGCCACTCGCCCATATGTTCGAGAGGATGATCCAGGTAGTTCATCCTCCCCTCCAACGTGTGTTTTGTGTGAAAGCCCTAAATTAAGTCTATTTCTGGCTCAGGTCTCTATGTTCTGCCATGGAGCGCGAGTAGGATTCTACCAGGGAGACATTTCCCTTCTCATGGATGACATCAAGACGCTCAAACCCACCTTCTTCCCCGTCGTCCCTCGTCTACTCAACCGCATCTATGACAAGGTCTGTGCACGTGTTTGGGTTCCGTCGACTCTCCAGACTTTGGGTCATTACTGTTTCTGTATATTTTTCTCCCTATAAAGATCCTGGGCTCCGTGACCTCTCCGCTGCGTCGCGCTTTGCTGCATTACGCCGTGAGGAGGAAGCAGGCGGAGCTCAGCAGCGGCGTCGTACGCAACAACAGCCTCTGGGACAAGCTGGTGTTCAACAGGATTCAGGTCAGGATGCGTTCAGACACGTCAGGTGACCCACCGTTCATGTAACGTCTGACGACGTGGACGGATTTAAGGGAAATTTCCAAATATCGACAGGGCCTCTGAGGATAGATCATCCTCACTTTTGGATCCCCAGCTTAAATGCCTCAGAGAAATATCCAACGGATTGGATAAAAAGTTCATGGTCCCCAGAGGATGACTTGATGACTGATCATTACCTGCACAACTAACAAAAAACTTGCATGTGAAATTCCTTTTCCTTTATGTACTTTATGATCTCTGAACACTCACAAATCACATAACTTTAATCCTTGAACATGTCGCCCAGCCCAATTAAAAATTCGTAGGTCTCTAACCCACTTCCTTGGTTGTCGCTCATGTTTTTTTTTTTTTATTTTCTACTTTGGGATTCTGCTGCTGCCACTGTTTATGTTTCCCATAGTACTTAACACAGTGACACATGTGGACGCACGGCCCTGCGAACAGTCAACAAAATTTTACATCCAAACTTTACAAGGGAAGCAAGAACTACTCCAGCAAGCGGTGCCAAAAGCGCCGGGAACATATTGGCCCTGTGGGAGTATGTTGGAGAAGCACGCACACGGGCGAGCGAGAATCGGCGAAGCGAGGGAAGGATTTTGGCTCCGCGCGGTCAAGGCAGACGGGGGGGGGGACGTGGTCCGTGCCGTCGGGGATGGGATTTCGGCTGTTGAGAAACTCAGGATGGTGTGGATTCTTGTGTTCCAGGCCAGTTTAGGGGGCAACCTGCGGTTCGCGCTGACGGCGTCCGCGCCCATCTCCCCCGCCGTGCTGTCCTTCCTCAGGGCCACTCTGGGCTGCCTGATCTTCGAGGGCTACGGGCAGACGGAGTGCACCGCCGGCTGCACGTTCTCCATGCCGGGCGACTGGAGCGCAGGTAAGACGTCGTCCCGCCCTGATCACCGGAGGCCTCACACGTGTGTTTTCAGTGTCCACTGATTTGTGTGTGTGTTCACCAGGCCACGTCGGAGCCCCGCTGCCCTGCGCCATGGTGAAGGTGGTGGACATCCCCGACATGAAGTACTACGCCAAGAACGGCCAGGGAGAGGTAAGGCCGGGCTCAGGTGGCCGGGATCAGGCGTCGTGTGGCGTGCGGGCGACGCGCTGCTCACGCTCCTCTCCTCCTCCTCCTCAGATCTGTATCCGCGGCCCCAGCGTGTTCAGAGGTTACCTGAGGGACCCGGACAGGACGGCCGAGGCCCTGGACAGCGACGGCTGGCTGCACAGCGGCGACGTGGGCCAGTGGCTGCCGGTAAGACGGAGACAAACTCAACGGTGTAACGGCAGCAAATATAAATATTATAGTGGGAGAACCGTCATGTGATGTAACTTTAGAAACTTGGTTAGGAATTGACATTTGACATTTTATGTATTTAAAAGTATGTTTTTGTGTGTGGGGAAAGAAAATGATTAATGCTTCTTAAAACTGTCTTTAAAAAGGTTTTTTTTTTTTTTTTTTACTTTCCTCATCTTGCCGACACAGAACGGGACACTGCGCATCATCGACAGGAAGAAGCACATCTTCAAGTTGTCCCAGGGAGAGTACATCGCTCCGGAGAAGATCGAGAACGTCTACATGCGTTGCGTTCCCGTCCTCCAGGTGTTTGTGCACGGACACAGTTTACAGGTACAAGGCGTTTTTATTCTTTCTCGGCTGATTTTTATATTACCGTTTTTTGCCTTTGGTGGAGGTTAATGCTCAGTTTTTCCTCTTTTTCTTCATGTGGCCAGTCTTATCTCATAGGCATAGTGGTGCCGGACCCAGAGGTGTTTGTTGACTGGGCTAAGGACCGCGGGATTGTTGGATCCTACGAGGAACTGTGCCAGAATCCTGTACGTCACATCCTCATTTAGCAACTGAATTTCCAATGCAGTACACAGAAATAAAAATGAGATGAATTTCTTCCCAACAGGATTTAAAGAATGCAGTATTAGAGGACATGAAAGCTGTGGGGAAGGAAGCGGGACTCAAGTCTTTTGAACAAGTGAGGAAATTACTAGACGTTAGTCTGTTTGGAATTTCCTCTAAAAGTGCTCGTTACTCACTCGTTGTGCCGGATGTTTCGCTTCTATCTCTTTTAAGGTGAAGGACCTTCACCTGCATCCAGAGACGTTCAGCGTGGCCAACGGCCTCCTCACCCCGACCCTGAAAAGTAGACGTGCCGACATCCGCAGGGTGTTTCAGGAACAAATAGAAAGCATGTACAGCAAGACGGCCATGTAAAGGACTCTAAGGGAAACTAAACGGGACAGGGCCCTGGGGGGGAAAGAGAATTAAAATCCTAAAACGTCCAGCAGTGCCTTATGCAAAATATACATGTGATGTATTTTTGGAATATTGGTATTTTGCTTCACAGAAGTTTTAATTCATGTCCACCTTTGCCTCCTCTTGCACATAGTGTATTAACACGTCACACGAGAGATTTCATCTAATGGGAGCAAAACCGTTTTTCTGATGTTTATTCCAGTGTCGTTGCTGTCCATGTCACTAATTCAGAGCTGTAATTCACTGAGATTTTTACTGGTATATAAATTATTGTGTAGCAGGTAAGATAGGAATCAGAGGTCCTTATGAATCAAGCTGCCGACACTTAGTTAGGAATTTAATTTACTGCTTTTCCATGCAACATTTTTTTTTCTTTAAAAAGGGACACTGTTAAAAGTTGCATACTCGGGATGTCGTTGCTCATGAATTAACTGTAGTGTCTATATTTCACTATCGATGGGTCCTCGTATCAGAGTAACTGAAATGTATTTTTTAAGCTCACATCATCCTTTTTTTGCTAACGGGTGTGAACGGTTTCATAAACCGACGTGACGGCATCGTCTTTCAGCTGAAGTCAAACTGTTACAACTAATGATGCTATCAACCAGCAGGAAAAAAAAACAAGAGACTGTAAATACAATTTCTAATGAGATTTCCTGAAAGGACACGACTGACTAATTCCAGTAAAGTCAAACGTAGGAAAAATAAAGATTAGCTGCTGTTAACTATTTTGTGTTTTTTATTTTTAGAGGTGATTTTCCTGGTCAGTAAAGTGTCAGGGCCTTTAAGCCTGTTTTTTTTTAAACATTTATTGTCTAAACAAAACCGATGCATAAAAACATTTTTTTAAAAGATAAAATCTACCCTTTCACATGCATATGCATCCATTGCAGAAGACATTGAAGCAGAACCGTAAGCTCTCCGAGCCGCGAATAAAACAATGATCGGTGAACGATGCGGATATTGGTTGTTAGTCTCTCAGATTTATTTCAACTGATTACACATTGATGACGGCTGAAAACATTGTCGATTGTTGTACGCTTAAAAACCTAAATGAAACCCACTCTAATGTTAAATTATTCACTCACTTGTGTTAAAAATCAACCACCGCTACCACTTAAATAAAACAAACCATTATTCATTTAGAACAAAAAAAGACCTTCATGAATAGTTATTTACGTGCAACTCAAACAATCAGCATTGTAAAACACAAATAAAAAAAAAAATCGACTAAGCACTTGATTCAATAACTCTATATAAATAAAGCCAACTTCTTGGTATGACACCTCAGACGTTCTATAAAAGCACTTGAACATTTACCACCTTACCCGTTAACCAGAGCGTGTTCATCATACTGTAATGAGGCAGTACCTGGGGAACAGAAAAGGTGGAAACAAAGGAGTGCAACGACAGTATGATTTGGTCCAAAAGGAAGCGAGGCCGAACAGTCAGGCTTCTCACCCTGCTGCGGAGACTACGCAGACAGGGCTCCCCTAAACGGCGCCAACGGCATTTGAAGTTCGTAGCTAAAAGACAAATGGAACCACCGACAATAGAACAAAGGATGGATGGTTTGAATTAAAGAAAATGTGGGTGTCGTGATCGGAATGTTCCACTAGAGGGAGCGGCAGCCTTTCTTTTTGGACAGCGATGCCGCTTCGACAAAAGCTCCTTCTCTCCCGTGGCCGGAGCGTCGGAGCTTTCAGCGGCTGCTCAGGCACAACGTTGCTCCACACGAGTTAAGTTTACATGTTACATCCACAGTCAGGACAGTGTAGGCACATTATACCGAGATCGGTCTGTAAACCTCGGTTTGGAAAAAAAAAAAAAAAAAGCCCTCGCACAACACGGCACAGAGCTTCATCCTACGGATAACTAACATTCGGTCTGTAGTGTTTATAATTTAAAGGTTCAATCTTTCACAGACAGTTGGTAACATAGTGGATGTGACTAACAAAAACATTTTCTTGCTCATTTTCCACTTCAGAAACAAATGCGTGTCGATGTCAGAAACCAAGAAGTGTGACCCTGTTAATGAGTTGTGAAGAGAATTATTAGATTCTTTTACAAAGAAAAAAAACACAACATATTGGCTTATATTGTTGCACTTGGCTGATGGCTTAGTTAATGTGGCGTTTCAGCTGCACAGAGTCTTTGCAGAGTGAATAAAACATGGGGTTGTAGTGCACGGAGCATGAAGGGAGCGACGAGGCCGCGAGGAAACCAGACTGATAATCGGGTCGCGGCCGCCGCTGCTCGTCTGAGGAGAGCGCCATCCATTCAGGGAGGCGTGAAAGGAGCCCTTCCCTTCCCGGCGTGCGGCCTCCTCCCTCCCTCCCTCCCTCAGTCGTCGGCGACGATGGACAGAGCACGCAACTCGCTGAGCTTGGCCTCGGTCTCCCTCTCCCTCTGCTCGTCGGTCAGCCCCGCCTGGTCGATCTGGTCCGTCAACTCGCTGAAGATCTTGTACATTTCGGTGAAATACACCACCTGGGGAGGAGGAAAGAGCAGGGGTGGTGATGGCAGAAAAAAAAACAAGTCCTGTCTGTCCCGTGATGAAGGCTGGACAGGTGAATCCAAAGACGCTTTCTGAGACAGTTCTTGGGGAAATTATATCCAAACTCTTCCCCTCTGCACAACCTAACCTCGCTTTTACTTACAGCCCGAAGCTGTGGGGCTCATACCTCTTCCACCCCGCTAATGAGAAGTGAAAGAGAGGAGAAGAGGGAGCCTGAAGATATCAAACAGCTCCGACAAAGCCCCCAAAAACCCATCACTTCAGCGGGTAGTGACCCTGCTTTTCTCTCCCAATCTGAACAAGAGATAGAGAGTGTTCGCTGAAAGCTTTCTTGACACTTCCCACCCCTGCTTCTTCCCCTTAGTTCATGAGTCAGGCTCCCTAGAGAGTTGCTTTGATGATTAATAGACTTTAATCACATTACAAGACTCCAGAAGAGTAGGCAGAGAAAGAAAGTACTGGGAAATACAACCCCTTGAAACCCACACACACACACACACACACACACTCAATATTTATTCACGCAGCCGTGCATACAATACCATGCTCTTAAGGGGGCATCGTTGGCTTATCTGCGACTGCATGTGTCCCATTGTAGGCTGAAACAGCAGCACCGATTAAGATACCAGAGGAAGAAATACTCAGTGGCTGGCTAAAGGTTGGGACAGAACACCAGCTGGGCCATGGTGAAAATTTAAGAATTTTGCATTTAGTAATAATGCAATATATAGAAAGAACCTTTGTCTAAATGTGTCATTGTCAGCCAAAAAAGGAAAGAAAGGAATATCTAGTTTGTAAGCCAGCTAAACAGCAAACCTTTTACAGTGCTCAGTCTGAAAGACATTTGTATGTTTATACCAATATCTGCCACCTAAACCACATGAGTGGGCTCTAAGTATTGGGTTTCTGCTGTTTGTGGGGGTAAAGCGGATATATTTTTTTTCCCCAAAAGTGGCTTGTTGAAAGGGCCATCGGAAATGTCCATATGACCAGTGATGATAATGTACACCAGATCAGTGTCTGGGTGCCCTCTCCAGCAAAGACGCTCTACTATTACAATTAGTCGAGTCACCACGAGGAATAAACGCAGCCACAACACAACTGTGACCACCTACTACACACAAAAAAAAAGGAGCCATCGGGTAAACCGGAGCTCTAATTTACGGGACCTCTGTCTGGGCAGTTTGACACACCGCAGTCCCAGCTGCCTAATATTTATACAGAGATGTTATATGTTGCGCTCTCCCGTAAGACCTTAAATACTGCATGAATTGTCGAAAAAGTAATCTTTTAAATGCTCTAAAAAAAAAAAAAAGCACACAGCAGAGAATGCAAAATTGAGCAAGAGAGAGAGAAAAAAAATCAACACAATGTCTCAATTCATCAACATCTGTGGACAGGTGGACAGGTCAGGCCGAATGTCCTGCTGACAGTCGCTGGACGGGACTCGCGCTGGTGGAGCCGAAGCCTCGCAACAAAGGCAGCCTTTGTGCCTCCGCTGCTGCCGCTGGAAACTGAGCAGCAACAGCGGCCGGGAGAGAAGGGAGTGGAGCACGAAACCGAGTACATGCAGCGAGGCTGGGGACGAGGTCCGCTGGTGCGCTGACCACCCACGCGTGGCCATGTCCGCGTGTAATCGTGTACAAGCTCAGGATGCATTTTTTAAAATTTTAAAAATGAGCTTTGATATGCGTCTATATCTAATAACTTGGTTTCTACTGTTTGCTAATTTTACTGCAGGTTCAAAGTACATCACAGAACTCCTTAATTGTCTCGGGGATAATCTGGTTTACTAATTAGGAGTGTGCCAGCCATCGTCCTGGAGAGGAAATGACATGGCCAGGCAGGTCTGGAGTGGGGGAGGGGGGAGGGGGGGACACGGTGGCGCTCCCGTGGAGGAGCCCAGCTGCTTTAAGAGAAGCTCCTCAGGTTAGAGGACGAGTCCTGCAGGGCTGCAGCGGAGCCAGACAGATGAGGTCTTCCTAGGCTAAACACAGTCGTGTGGGCCGTCGCTGGGGGTTAATCACATTAGGACTGTGTGGAGGGAGAGAGACTGCCAGGATTATACACTCCCTTCCACCAGACACTTTATCCACTGTTTAACTCGCGCTCACGAAGGCGTGAGCACCTCATTGTGCGTGCATCTCGGGAAGGGGGGAGGGAAGGAGGGGTGGGGGTGGGGGTATTCTCTAACCTGTGCACGAATGAGCGCCTCAAAGCTGGGCTGGAAGTAGTCGATGCGGCTGTGGTAGAACTTGGGCATCTCGTCCAGCAGCTGCTTGTTCTTGGCCTCAAAGTCCTCCCTGACCGGTCTGAGCTCCTCTCTGGCCTGGGGGGGTGTGGAGAGCAGAGAACACACACACAAAAAACAAAAAAAAAACAAAAGAAAGAAAAGAACAAGGTCACCAGCGTTCACTAGCAGCTCCAACTTTACATGACATCAGTTCATTTTCTAATGGAGAACAAAACGGGGTGTTGCAGATCATGTGGGAAAAACAAAGGGAAACAAGTTAGTTTGAAGAATATCAGCTGTCACCACCGTGCCCCCCCCGCCCGCTCTTCTCTTATTTGTTCAAAAAAGATTATTTGCCTAATTCCCACGGAGAAGCAGTGCAAAAAAAAAAAAAAAAGGCTGTAATCACGACCGCAGTGAGGAGGAGTGGGTAATGTGGGCAGACTTGGCTGTGAGTGGACTCCAGCACCACTGATCTGTGTGTGAATGTATTAGTGGGTAGTCTACTGTAGGCATGGAGTTATGGAATGCACAATGGATGTGTGTGAGAGGGTGAGATTTTTCATTAAGGGGATGAGGGAAGGGGAGGGGGGGAGATACTGCTATATTCAAACTACAACATATTGTTTATCCGCCGCAGTATGGAGTGGTCTCTTCACCTCGGTTAGTTTTCTTTACGCACGCCGGTTGAAATGGCATACGAGTGTTTTGTCAGGATCATTCCTTTAAGTGCACAGGGATTCAAAGGGCAGGGATGTAGGGGCCTCTTCAAGGCTTTGTTCCCTTGACAGTGCTTTTCCTCAATGTGTGTGGGTGGCTCGCCATGTGAGGATGTGTTCGAGGCAATAGCATAGGCAACGCTGCAGCGCTATCTGTGAATGCGTGTGCTTCTGTAGTGGCCTCATGGTGTGTGTTTGTATGCGTGTACGTGTGTGTGTGTCTACAATTCTCAATTACGTGCCAGTAGATGTGCAGCAGTGCCTTTTTGAAAAGGCACTACTTGAGAGCCTGGTAGCTTGCGTGGGTGAAGGAGAGCACATGTACAGTATGCATGTGCTCAACTATTTTTGTTCATATCCAGTCAGCATTTGTGTCTTTTTCCACTCGTTGCGCTCTATTCACAATATGTGCAACAATGTAAGAGCGGGTGAACTCTGCTCTTTTGCAGATAGGGGGAGCATTCGAGTGTGCCGACACGTGCGCCGACTCGCAGTACCTGATGTAGTTTGACCATAACGGGCCCGGTTTTTTCCTTCTCTTCGTATTTCTCCACTTTGGACTGCAGCCGTTTGTAGTCCTGCAGCGCCTGCTCCCGACGCTTCACTGCCATGTTGAGGCTGGGGAAGACACCGCCGTACCTAAAAACCAACCAGCACGCAGGCAACTTTAGACACCTCTTACACAACAAACAAGCGCAATGGATGTAACGCACGAAAACATGCACACAGACACACACACACACAAAAAAAACAAAAAACACTCACACATTCACACTCCAGGTTCTAACTCTACGATGTACGCATAGAAGCATTCTGTATTCCATCCCATATTAACCAAAGTCATTATGAATGAATAAAAGCCCTCTTTTCAACATCTTATTGTGGAAACCCCGGGGGACAGCTCTGCATTAAGCTTCCTCCAATTTATTATCAAATTACTGTAGTTCAAAATGGCATGAAACAATTCATTTTGTGACAATTACCATATTCCAAATGAAAATATATTCTTACAATGAGAATCCTAGTCTTCGGCACTAAAAATAGGAAAACACTCATCTGTAACTTAGCAACAGGAGTCTGAGCTTCATCCTGGGACTTGTTGCACTGGTTTTGTGGCTGCTTTTTTAATGGGAAGCAGGAATGCTGTATATGGTAAATATTCAACCTTGTGAAAAGATTTAATTAATTATTAAATATAACTTAACATACAGGAATGATGCGTCTCTCTCTCAGGTTGTGAGATGCTGTAAAGGCCGAATTATCTCTTTAAACTGAGGCAGTTATGATTCATTTATCATCTGTTTTGAAGGCAAGGCATATACAACCAATAATATGTCTGAGTATGCAGGGGGAAGTAAGAGGGCAGTGTCGCTATGAGTTATTAAAACCTTAAAAGTCATAGCAGAGCAAACTAAGCCAGAAGGTGATTAAAAAAAACAACATTTTGATCTTTACAATAACAGAGGCCACAAAATTAGTGACACGGGTGTCTGCCACATGTGAGTCAGTAATAAAAACGATTGTAATGAGTGAAATATAGCTCTGCTGAATGACTCATTTAAAGCATTTCATCAACTGTGTAGGCACATAGTGTTATTAGCCACAGAATGTGTGGGCTTCATGATTTACATTCCTCTTCACGCCAACCCTTGCTCTGCTCTGCTCTCTGAGGAGGCAGAAGAGGGAACCACCAAGAACCTGTGGAGTGATTGTGAAATCCTAGATTACCGTTGTCTCTGACTGAGCACCTTACCGGAGGGCAGGGGTGGGGGGTAGAAAGTGACGTGATCTGAGGCTCAGACTCAGACAAGCGGGGATTGTTTCCGACAGGAAGCAAGGAGTGGTCTTGTAGTGTTTGAGTGACATCACGGAGCCGAGCCGAGCCCAGCCCGGCCCCGCGGCCCACGCTCTCCTGCTATTTATAAAATACCACTTTGACCCAGTTTGTAGCAGGGGTGGATACCGACCCTCAAGTCTACTATCTGCTCCAGCGTTCATGCTTGAAGTGCCAGGGGATTACGTAACTGCCCTCCAGTCATGACTGCTCTCTCCGATATGATCCAATTGGCTGATGACAGCGCGGCGGCAAACAAGCTTTTATACGACACAAAGGCTAATCCAATCTCTTCGACGCGTCACCTGACAGCGCGGCGCGCAGCTTCCTCATGACACACCGCGGCGATGGCCCCGCACGCCAGTGGGGAAAGCGCTGGCAACAACTACTAGGTTCTCAGCACGCTGAGAGACTTAACTGCTCACCTGCAGCCGAGGGAAGAGGAAGAGCTGGTCAGAAAGACGATTACCCGTTAACCCGTTCCTGTCCTGGTGTCTCGCTGCTACATTCAGGGATCTGTGTGACCAGTTGGTAGCGTGACTCAGCTGTGTCAGAGGCTCTCACGTGACAATGTGAAGCAGCAGCGCCGGCTGAAAGGTGGATATAGATACCCCATAATGATAGCTTGCTCAACGACTCTCCGAACACCGGACATTTGCCTCGATGTCCGGGGCCTGGTCTGCATTTGTGGTCAGTCCTGTCTGGACGAGGCCTTACGCCGGCCGAAGGCTGCATGGGGGCCAAGGGCGCACCACTGTCCATGTGACAGGTCAGGGTGTGGTGAACAGACTGGATGGAAATAGCATCTGGCCCAGAGAGTGTGTTTATGAGCGGCTGCCAGTCCACAGACAGGCCGGTCTGAGCCACCAGCCAAGCCCAAGTCTTGGCTACGCACCCTCAGTCTAGGAGGCTGCCTGTCCCTCTTGACTATCACCATCACATAACTCACTACTGCAGGGAAAAAAAAGGCACAGCATACCACAAGAAATATAATATGGGAAACGGGAATTGTTTGTGCGCAAATCACCACCTCTGATGCATCACATTCTCAGATGGAGACTACAGTGTCAGACGAGCCCAGTCATCGCTCGACCCGGGGCAGAGGTCTCAAAACAGGCTTGACTTCTGTCTCACCCAAAAGAGCAACGGAGCAGAAAGGGCTAGGTTAGGAGGCCTGGATAACACAAATGCCTCAATGCCCACGCACTCCCTCCCCTCACATAAACACTGTGATGTCATTCAGTGACCCTGCTGAGTGGATGAAATTCACATGTGAGCATGAGAGAGAAAGACAGTGACAGGGGGAGTGGAGAGGGCTGCTGCCTTTTTTTCAGCTCATTTGTTTACTCTAAATTTTACCACACTGAGCATTAAGGCTGGATGCCAATTATTTTTTAAATAAACACAAAACATGTACCAAACACTCACTTGCATATCTACATACTAGCACAGGCACTCACAACCCATTCAAAAGTCCTTCCATTAACATTAACAGTCTCCTTTTCAACTCTGCTCTAATTCTCTTCACGGTGACACAAGATCACCAAAAGACTATTTAGAGACCAGGTAAACAGAAAAATATTCATTAGTGGAATCTTCACTAATGGAATCTTAATGGACGCTTTAAAGTATTGTAGCTTGTGCTTCTGTCTTCTATAGAAAACATTTTTGATAAACTAATCACTGATTTTTTTTTTTTTTTAATGGAGGGAGAAAAGTTAAAGAAGAGGTCGGTTCAGCGTGGCTTCAGAAGTCCTTTAAGAACATCATGTCTTTATGGTATGTTTGTGTGAGAGGGCGCACTGTCCTGAGACAGTTCTTCTCCTCAACCAATCCACTGCTCTGGGCCCAGGAAGCTGGGCCCTTTGCCATATTCTGAGCCTGCCCACACGTCCGCCTGCCGCCCACCAGGAAGAGGAAATTAGAACCATTCCATCCTGTCATTGCTCCGCCACCAGAGCACACGAGAAAGAAAAGGGCTTAACACACACGCGCACGCACGCACGCACGCACACACACACACACACAACCTATTCATGTCTCACGGAGGAATCTCTTCACACTGGTTATTTAAAAAAAAAAAAAAAAAAAAAAAAAAAAAAAAAAAAGAACAGGCTTATGGGGGGGAAAGTTCAATATACACATGCAATAGAAACATATGCACATGCTCTCTTACACAGCATATGTTGAATCTCCTGGGAGGAGCCAGGAGGAGGAAGCAATGCCTTAACAAGCGCTCCGGAAGACGGGTGGGATAGTCCAACCACTCCCTTTAGTACCTCTGCTTTGCATGTGCGTGTGTACAGCGTGTGTGTGTGTGTGTTTGAAAAAAAAAAAATGAGGCTGAAGGGATGGAATAGCACTCACTGCCTGCTCAAATGGGGGCGAGTATTAGGAATGAGAAGCAAATAAACTCTCTTCCAGACACACATCCACCACAGAAGCGCGGCTCACTCCCTCGTTCGTTTTTACAGTCTGTATTACTACACTGCTGGCCTTCCTGTGCTCCCGCTGTTATTCCCACTCCACCGCTGCGAAAGGCAGAGCGCGGTCAAATAATTAATAATGTTATGTGGCACTGGACAGAGTGTCACTGATTTACCACGGTGGGAAAATTAAACCACAAAAAAACTTAACTAAATGACCTTTGCTGTAATTTTGGAGTTATTCTAATTTCAGCTCTTACAATACAGACTTATTCATTGAAAAAGTAAAAAAAACTAAAAACAGGCACTTACTTTTTCAAGGGTTCGATAACAGTCTTCTGGATCTGGTTGACCTGTAATAAAAAGAACCACTGTTAAGATAAACAAACAACAGCTCCATATCAAGGGAATGACATTACAAATTGTTATTCATTGTCAAATTGAGTTACATCAACGCTGGAGTTGATTTAAACAGCCTACACCTCCCGTCTATTAGCAGCATAGTAATGTCACTGCATAAACATCAGCAATTGTGTATATTTCAAACTGAGCACTCAAGAAGAAAAAAAAAGGGGAGGGGAGGCGAGAGGGGGCAAAGAAACTTTCGTGACGTTGACTCTTCTATTGTACACAAGCCCCGAGGAGAAAACCCTGAATATTCATCGAGCTCGCGATACAAAAGGATGGAAGTGTCAGGGGACGGACATGAAAGCAAAGCCCAACTGATTTCAAATCCTGTGGAGGGTGGGCTGCCTTACAAGATGAAAGTTCTTTGCAAACAAACATTTTAACAATAACAGTTTATATTTTTCCTGCGTTCTCCTTCTGGTTGCCAGAACCGACAGGGGAGGCGAGGAGGGGAAGGGGGGTGTTAAGTGGAAGTAAACGAACATCTCATCTCGAGGCCTCCAGCCGTGGCGCCGCGTCTCATCAACAGAAGTTGGCACGCAATTAATAAAGTTTCCAGCGTCATTTACATTGCAGATGCAAAACGACTGGTAGCACTCCGTCTCTGAGCATGACAGCGAGGTAAGTTGAGCAGGCAGAAGAGTCAAGAGAAGAGCGAAACAGTGAAGAGTGAACGAGAGTTTAAAGCGATGATATGCAAAGTGACAGCTACATAAGGCTCCACTAATCATTATGCTCACGCTCTATTGGAAGGACAAGTCACACAACCTAACAACAAGGAAGCAATATCATGTTGCAGCTGTGCTTTACCTAAAAAAGAAAAAAAGAAAAAAATACTGACCATTTATGACAACATAGAGCACCAGTCCCTGCTTCACACAAGGCAGATAACCAACATCAAAATGGCTGATGGTGGTTTGAGGGAAAACAGAACCAATAACAAATAAGTACATGGGAATTCACATTTTCTTTGTTTTACATATTCACACCATCCCCCCCTCCCCGACTCTAGCTGCGCCGCTGCTGCTTCTAAGGTGAGAGCATGCAGCGAGGAGGGAGAAAAACAGCGGCAGATTTGCTTAAGCATGCTGGTGCCCTCTACCCTCTGCCCCTTCCCACAGAGAGAGAGGGGGGGGGAGGCAGAGCTATTCCTCGGAGGCCCAGCAGAGCCTGAGGCCAGCACTCAAGCAGCAGTCTCCATCAGTGAGTCACGGGGCAGAGGCCATCCCGGCACACAGGCCTCCCAAAAATACACACAGATCGCAGAGGAAATCGATATCCCTCCAAACGGAGCATCCTCTTCTGCGCCGCCGCCATCTACGCCGGGGCTCAGCTTCGGCAGCGGTGCGCCGGCGGGGCTGCGCGCCCTCCTCAGCCCCAGAAATAAACACGCAGACCTGGGCCACTGCTGCCTTCATTATCGCTGCACGTTTTATCTGCTGGCTCCCTCACTCGCGGGCCCCGCGGCGGAACATCTCGTCTCAACACGGAGAAGAGCAAAGGGTGGATGCTTTTGTGTCTGTTTCGCTGGAGCGGCAGGGTTTGCTGCCGGTGCCGTCAGAACACACAGTCGGCTTGGAGGGAGAAGCCGGAGCGGTGCTGAAGCGAGCTGCGCTGTGATTTTTTTTTTTTTTTTTTTAAACACCTAGCAAACCCGAGGTGATATTCCATACACTGGACTGACCGGGAAAAAGTGCTCGCAATCGCTATTTTGCCTTTAGCTTACTTTTAGCCACTTCAGAAAAAAGGCAACCCCAAAGCCCAAAACCTGGGACCTGAACAGCGTTGCTGAGATTTTTATTTAGTGAGACTGGAAAAAAAGTGCAGAGAAAATCAGGTGTGACCTAGCTGTCAAAATCCACTCTGGATAAAGTGAGTTTGAAAAAAAATAAAATAAATAAGTAGAATAGGCGGTGGCTGTTGTCCTCTACAAGTGAGAAAGTGTACTGGGATCAAAACGCCTGGCTGAATCACTGTCAAACACATCCCAGTCTGAGCTGAACAGGAAAGCTGCACTCTTTACAGCCAGGAAATGAGTCCACGTTTTTCTTTTTATTATGAAGACTAGTTTCCTCTTTTGCTACTGGAATCATGTGAAAATACAAGACTATGAGGGAACATGGGGATGAGTTTGATGCAGAAGGAGTGTAACTTCCAACTAACTGCGGTCTACAAATACACACAGACCCATTACAACATCACTTAGTCAAGTGTCTGCAGCAGTTTAAAAAAAAAAAAAAAATCGTTCAGTTGAGATTTTGAAATAGAGTGGGGGAGAAAAAAAACCTAAAAATAAAAATGATAGTCTGTGAAATCTGAAGAATGTAAAAAGTTACTCTAGCCCTAAAAAACAGCGAAGCTGGCAGGAGTGCTCTCCCGGGCACTGGACCAAGCCGACATACACACCCCGGGTCACAAACCCACACGCTCCGTCCAGCCCACAGTCTACTTTGTCTCGTCACTCAAAATGGCTCCTGTAAAATTTGATGAGAGCTGTGAGCAAAGCCAGTTAGACAAACAATTAAAGCCGGATGTGAAAACAAACACATGCGACTGCTATATTTACTGCTTACTTATAGTATAGTTATATATAGTAAACTCCACCCTACGAATTTTGCATATTCATATGCAGTTAAGTGGTTCCTTTTTATCAAATTAGAAAGAAAATCCACAACATAGCATCATGCCTAAAATGAAAATCTCGCATTAACTCTCTTTGCTCACAAACTAATGCTAAATAAAATGCCAATATCTTTATACCATATTTAGGTTTAATGATAAGGTACTACTGATATTTTTTTTTCATAGACTTTTTGGCTATGGGGTGTTTTGTAAATATGGTTCCATATTTCAAAATGCTCAGACACACAGCCCTAAAATTCGTGCCTTAAAACAAGAAGTCAGGATTCATCAGAAGTTGTGATGTCACAACTATCCAGTCACTTTTCACAAAAGGAGAGGCTCATTCTTAAAAATCAGATACACAGAACTACCTGTTCTTGCTAGAGCTCCAGAGAGAAACATGAGAAAGGAAACTTCAAAACTGTGTTGAGAAGATTTCTAATACTAAAAACCTCACATACTGTATATCTTGTTAAGGATATAAAACTTCAAATACTACCTACAAAAACTCAACGATATGGGACCTTTAAACTGATTTTGCTCCTTCAGAACATCATCTTATTTTGGGGAAAAGGGTTTGATGGTGGTTGAGTAATGATCCTCACGTTTTACAGAAAATATATATCATGTCCTGGCTCAGACCCAAATTGACAAATCCAGATGATGTGTTGTCCCCGAGGTTCTACGCTACACTACAATTTTACCAGGAAAAACTAATCATCCACTGTTTTGGAGCGCTATTCATTTTCTCCACCTTGTTGGATCGTTGTTGTGGAAAAAACGTTATGGAATCATTCTGGTCCACAATAAAAGTGGGAAAAGAAAGGGGAATATTTTAAGGCAACAAACGTGAACAGCCCAGAACAGATAACAGCTGGGCAATGAGTCAAGAAAACACAGATGGAAAAAAGTCAATCGGTATATGCCTTAGTGTGAGCTCCTGTGTTCTCCTGGATTTGTTTTCCCTCTTTAAAAGCCTACCCTTCACAGCGCAGTGCCTTAAGGATGCACACATGCAGTGCCACTATGATTCACATTATAGCTACCTGTGGCGATGAATCTAATCAAAGGCTGAAAGTGCAACCCGGCAAATAATCTGAAGAGGCCTGACAGCCAGAGAAT